>JAGKTI010005959.1:0-23658 GCA_018397915.1 Birgus latro
TAGATTCAGTCTTTGTTACCCCCACACAGTCATTGATGGTAGCTAGAATAGGTGCAGAATTAGAACCTACTCAGATAAATGACTTGTTAGATGAAAAAATTGAACCTGTACACAAACTTTGGGACCTAGACAGTGTAGGAATACACACTGAAGATCCAACCCCTGAAGATAAAATAACTTTGGATTTGTATAATCAGTCTGTGGAATTTAAGGATGAACAGTATTGGGTAGGATTACCATGGAAACTAAACCATTTGGAATTACCTACAAATTTCCAAGCAGCTAAAGCTCAGTTAAATTCTCTTCTAAGAAAGTTGAGAAACAATCCAGAACATTTAACCATATATGATAATATTATAAAGGATCAAATGACGAATAAATTTATTGAAGAATTAGAAGTCCCTGTTAACCATAAGGAGGGACATTATCTACCACATCATGCTGTAAGCAAAGATTCAGTAACAACTCCCATAAGGATAGTTTTCAACTGTAGTAGTAAAGCGTCCAAGGGATCAGCCAGCTTAAATGATTGCCTATACTGTGGACCTACACTAACAGAGAAGTTAGGGAATGTATTACTAAGATTTAGAGAGAAACCTTATGCTTTTACAGCAGACATTAGTAAGGCTTTTCTCAGAATAGGATTGAGAGAGGAGGACAGGAAATTTACAAAATTCCTCTGGCCTCAAGACCCTCAAAATGAGGATAGTCCACTGAAAACCTACTGTTTCCGGTCGGTGCTCTTTGGCTCTTGTGCTAGTCCTTTCCTACTTTGCAACACATTGAAGCATCATTTTGAAAGGGCCAAATGCCCAGAAATAGGGCAGGCTTTTTACATGGATAATTTGCAAGGTGTTGCTGATACAGAGACGGAAGTATTGAAGGCTTATGAAGTAGCCAATTCCGAATGTGGGAAGGCAAATTTGCCGCTACAGAGCTGGAATACAAATTCACCGCTTTTGAGGAATAAAATACAAGAGGACTATCCAAATACTGACATTCCCGAAACTCAAAATGTGTTGGGTCTTAACTGGGATACAAAGGCTGATGAAATAAGTTTAAAGCCGATTAAGTTCTCCGATGTCACTCTCACCAAGAGGTCCCTGTTAAGTCAGGTCTCCATGTTATTTGACCCATTAGGATTAGTCAGTCCTATAGTTATTAGGGGAAAATGTTTAGTGCAAGAGGCTTGGCGAGAAAAGTTAGACTGGGACACAGAATTAGGTGAAACGTATGCTGAACAGTGGGAACAGATTCAAAGGGAATTTGAAAAATCATCAAGCATATGTATTCCCAGGATGATAAACAGTAACGAGAAGTCACATTTACACATTTTTTGTGATGCTTCTCAGAAGGCATATGGAGCAGTAGCTTATTGTGCAACAGGACATGACAGTAAAATTATTATGTCCAAAGCCAGAGTTGCACCAATTAAGGGAAGAACCCTACCTCAAATGGAATTGGCTTCCATAGAGATAGGAACTAAATTGGCCAGGTATCTAACCACTACTCTGGATACTCAGTTTGAGGATATTTATATATGGACTGACAGTGAAATTTGTCTTTACTGGATAGGAAAGGATGACAGTAAAATTCCTTTTGACCGCAATAGAGTGAAGACTATAAGAGAAATGTCTTCTAAATTTAAGTTTATGCATGTATCCTCTAAACAAAATCCAGCTGATTTACTTTCAAGAGGTTCCACAGTAAGGAAACTGATCAAGGATGACTTGTGGTTTAAAGGTCCTAAATGGTTACTCACTAAGGATTGGCCTGAGCAAAGACTGTATAGTATTGCTGAGGTTAGTGTTGTAAACTTGGATCCAGTAGTACCTGAGCCAGAAATAACTGACATTAGCAGATTCTCATCTATAAAACAACTTATTAACACCACTAGGTTAGTTGTTAAATTTTTGAGTAGGAAAGTGGGGTTTAAGAAGTTTGATCCCATGGAATATTGGTTGAGAATGATACAAAGGAAGTATTATGGAGAGATTTTTAACCTTTTATGTCAAGGCACTGATAAGAACAAATTGATCCGAGATTTAGGATTGTTCTTAGACGGAAAGGGTCTGATTAGATGCCGTGGCCGAATAATAAAGGCTGATTTGCCTCTCCAAACTAGACATCCTATACTGCTACCCAAGAAAGATTATTTTGTAGAGTTAATTGTAAAGGAAGCTCATGACTTGACTCTTCATGGAGGTGTGCCGCAGACCTTGGCCCGAGTCCGCGAAAGGTATTGGATCCCTAAGGGTAGATCGGTTGTAAAGAAATATCTCAAAGGCTGTATAATATGCAGGAGGTATGAGCAAAGGCCATATGACTACCCAGGACCACCTGCTTTACCAGAGGATAGGGTAAATGTTAGTAGGCCCTTCAAGGTAACTGGAGTTGATTACACAGGGGCTATAACTGTTACAGGTGAGGGAACTCCCCATAAGGTGTATATATGTTTGTTTATTTGCACCTATACAAGGGCAGTCTATCTAGAAATGGCAGAAGATCTCAGTTCAGAGACATTCCTGAATGTATTTAGAAGATTTGCTGCTAGAAGGTCTTGTCCTACCAGATTAATAAGCGACAACGGAACTAATTTCGTTGGAACAGCACCTTTACTTTTGAACATAATGAATGACCCAAAGGTTAAGACAGCACTGGGAATCCAAAATTGTATCTGGCAGTTCATTGCTCCAAGAGCACCATGGCAAAATGGATTTAAAGAAAGAATGATTGGAATAGTAAAGAACTGCCTAAGGAAAACTCTACACAGAACTAAGATCAGCAGAGAGGAACTGAGAACGGTGATAACCAAAATTGAGGCTAGGATTAATAATAGACCGTTAACCTATTTAGATGATACTAGCCTTGGAATTGAAGCACTGACACCTGCTCATATGTTGCATGGCAGGAAACTTCATCCAATACCTTGTGTGGATATCCAGGAGGAAATAAATGATCCTACAATTGGAACTAATGAACTAGGACAACATCTGCGCGAAGGATACCAACGTCTTAAAAGGGTATTGGACATCTGGAATAGACATTGGAGTGAAGAATATCTCTTGAGCCTAAGAGACAGATGTTATGGGGCTCAGGCTGCCAGCAACAAATCAGTTATAAATATAGGAGATGTGGTCTTAGTAAAAACCGAACAACCAAGATCCCAGTGGCCATTAGCTAAGGTGATTTCCACACATCCAGACTCAGAGGGGGTGCTAAGACTTGTAAAAATTAAATGTAGGGGACATCTCAGTATGAAAACGATAGATAAACTGGTGCCCCTAGAGTTAACGGCTCCCCTGGAAACAGAGGATGGTGGAGAACAATTGGGTCAAGATGTGCGACCTAGAAGGGTCGCAGCACAGGGCTCTAGAGAACTGTGGAGAGAGCTTCGGGCAAAGGGACATATTACATGATACAGCGTATCATTTTTCGCCCGGCCCCAAAACTGTGGGAAATATTTTCCCCCCGAGCTGTTGTGCTTTTTACTTTAGTTGTCGATCGTTAAAGGGCAGAGGAAAACGTACTTGAGAGGTTTAAAAAACCCAGAGATTACATTCTGTTAATTCTTATTATTAATAAATTAAATGCTACTGCGTTTAACATTGGTAGACAACTATGTACATACATGAAAAAACTAGGGAATTTTCCCTTGACCTAAACTGCGCCAGCGTGGATGACGTGGTAAGGATGAAAAGCCACGATGAAACGGGAGGCCAGGTTTAATATATATACAGTATATCTATCTGTAGAAAAAGGGGAATATCTTGTTTAGTTTAATTAAAACTAAGATTAGATTAAGTTAGATTCACCTTGTATATTTTACGGAGTAAGTTAGCTGTATTTGACGTAATTAAACAATAGTTGGCAACTCTTCTATCCTATGAGGGACAAAGAAGTTCGCCATGTTGTTCACTCCTTGAGCAGATTTCACTCCGTCAGTAGCTGCGCAAAACTCCTGTATATACACCCCAATTCCCGATTGCCCAGGAAAGACCGAAACAGCACACCCGTCGTCATCATGTTGTTCGACTCATTATATAGCTAAGTGACCTTATTGATTTGGCCAAATCTTAGGGAACTAGCTATAGTATATGAGAGGTGATTGTAGGTGAGTTAGGGGATTTAATTGCCTGATTTTCTCACGAGACTTATGCAAATTTACCTCTGTTAAACTTAGATAACTTTCTTCAGTGAGGAGTATCTAGGATGCTTGTTTTTTCTCACAGATGAGAAAGACTTGGGAGTGATTATTCGGGATGACTTGTCACAAGAAAAGCATATAAACAAAATTATTGGGGGAACTTATGGATTACTGACCAACATGAGAGTGGCTTTTAATTATATGGATGAGGAAATGTTGAGAGTTGACAGTGACCATGATAAGACCAAGACTATCGCTCCAGTACGGCCTGTGGGCCCTCCAAAGAAACGCCGCCTGTGGCACTTTGGAGCTGCAGATTGGGAGGCCCTCAGGCAGTACTTCTTTGATTTTCCATGGAATGATTATTGCTTCCATGGCCGGGAGCCATATGAGTGTGCCTTGCGCGTTACGGAGGTTATTCTCTCAGGCATGGAAGCATACATTCCTTTCTCATATCCTCTGGCTAATGCAAGAAAGCCTTGGTTTAATCACACTTGTTCTAATGCTGTCCACAACAAGGAGAGGGCCTATAAGAGGTACCGGAGCCAACCCACCCCTGAATCACACCTTTTATATATTTCTGCCCGGAATCGTGCTAAGTCTGTTCTTCGCTCTGCTAAAAACAATTTCATCCGTGCTAAATGTTCCCAACTCTCCAACTCGAATTCTTCTCGCTCCTTCTGGCACCTTGCCAAAAACCTTTCTAACAACTTTACCTCATCATCCTTCCCTCCTCTTTTCTACTCTGATGGCTCTGTAGCTATTTCTTCTACTGATAAAGCAGATCTCTTTGCTCAGACTTTCTCCTCCAATTCCACCTTAGACGATTCCGGTGCTATTCCTCCATCACTTCCCCCCTCTGACTTCCTATTGAATGACATTAAAATTTCTTCAGCTGATGTGTTCTCTGCCATTACTGGCCTCAATACTAAAAAGGCATACGGTCCTGATGGAGTCCCTCCTGTTGTCCTCAAAAACTGTGCTTCTGTGCTTACACCTTGCCTAGGTAAACTCTTTCGCCTTTCTCTCTCAACTTGTACCTTTCCTTCTTGCTGGAAGTTTGCTCTCATTCAGCCAGTCCCAAAGAAGGGTGACCATTCCCAACCCTCTAACTATCATCCAACTGCTTTAACATCCTGCGTATCAAAAGTTTTCGAGTCAATTGTTAACAGAAAAATTTTAAAGCGCCTTTCCTGTCACAACCTTCTTTCTGATCGTCAGTATGGGTTCCGTCAGGGACGCTCCACTGGCGATCTTCTCACCTACCTTTCAGACTCCTGGTCGTCCTCCTTTCGGGACTTTGGCGAAAGCTTTGCCATTGCACTTGACATCTCAAAGCTTTCGATCGAGTCTGGCATAAATCTTTAATTTCCAAACTGCCCTCCTACGGTTTCTATCCTTCTATCTGTGCCTTCATCTCTAGCTTCCTTCTGGTCGTTCTATAGCCGCTGTTGTAGATGGCCATCGTTCTTCTCCTAGACCTATCAACAGTGGTGTTCCTCAGGGTTCTGTCCTATCACCAACTCTCTTCCTTTTATTCATCAATGACCTTCTAAGCTGTACATCTAACCCTATCCGCTCATATGCTGATGATTTCACCCTTCACATTTCCATTTGGTTTCCGCAACGTCCATCTCAGCAGTTACTTCAACAAACAAGGGATGAGGCTATGGTACACCTAATGTCTGACTTGGCTTGTATCTCTGAGTGGGGTAAAAATAATCTTGTTATTTTTAATGCATCAAAAACTCAGTTCTTACACTTATCAACCCGACAAAATCTTCCTCTGGATAACCAACAACTGTAATGTTTAATAATGAACAGTTATGTCCTGCATCATCCTTGAACATGCTTGGGGTTTCATTCTCTCGGGATTTGTCTTGGAAAGAACATATTACATCTCTTGTGAAATCTGCATCCAAGAGATTAGGTGTGCTAAGCCGATTCCGAACTTTCTTTACCCCTGCACAGTTGTTGACCTTGTACACGGGTGTTATTCGCCCGTGTATGGAGTACAACTCTCATGTGTGGGAAGGCTTCCCACATGCAGCTCTTCTCAATAGGGTGGAGTCAAAGGTTTTTTGTCTCATTAACTCTCCTCCTCTTACTGATTCCCTTCAACCTTTGTCTCTTCACTGCACTGTTCCACCTTTATCTCTCTTCTATCGCTACTTCAATGGTCACTGTTCCTCTGAACTGTCTGCTTGCATCCCTCCACCTCTATGACGAGCACGTAGTACACGTCTAGCAACAAACTCTCATCCCTTTTCTGTCCAACTCTCTAATGCAAGAGTTAACCGTTACTCCCAGTCCTTCATTTAAGCAACTGGTCAACTCTGGAACTGTTTTCCTCTGTCTGTGTTTCCTGCTTCCTAAGATCTCCAGTCTTTCAAACGCAGTGTGTCCAGGCATCTTGAAATGAACAGATCTTGAATTTGGCTCTCTTTTGTATTGTTTTTGCTTTTTCTTGGAAGGAACAGTATGCAGGCCTGTGGCCTTTGGTTCTTTCTTCCTTGCATAAAAAAAATAAAAAAAATAAAATAAAATGCAGTGGTGGTATGGTCACCTCATTTGAAGAAGCATATTGATAAACTAGAGAGGGTTCAACGGATGGCAATGAAGATGATACCATGTGTAAGGGAATTCACCTACATGGAGAAATTGGAAAAACTGAAGTTACCAACACTGCGCGAGAGAAGGGAAAGAGGTGACTTGATCACGATATTTAGAAATGTAAGAGAATTGGAAAGGGTGGATAGAGAGGATCTTTTTGTGTTGGATGATGGAAGAACAAGAGGTCATGGCTTCAAGTTGAGGAAAAGTAGGTGTCTTAATGATCTCAAAAGGTTCAGTTTCCCGAACAGAAGCATAAGTACAGTATTTGGAATGACTTAGACGAAGAGGTGGTGCAGGCGAAAAACATTCATGTATTTAAAACTAGATTAGATGAATATAGATATGGAAACAGGACAACACGAGCTTAACTCAATTCCTGCATACTACAAATAGGTAAATACAAATAGGTAAATACACACACACACACACACACATATAAACTCTTGACCAATATAAGAGTGGCATTTCATTACATGGATGAGGAGATGATGAAAAAATTGATAGTGGCCATGATTCACCCCAGGTTAGAATATGCAGCAGTAGTGTGGTCCCCACACAAAAAGAAAGATATAACTAAGATTGAGAGAATACAAAGAACAGCAACCAAGATGGTCCCCAGTCTGGCAGATTTGTCATACAGAGA
Source organism: Birgus latro (assembly GCA_018397915.1). Taxonomy (NCBI): domain Eukaryota; kingdom Metazoa; phylum Arthropoda; class Malacostraca; order Decapoda; family Coenobitidae; genus Birgus; species Birgus latro. Next base: position 7,407 of record JAGKTI010005959.1, read on the forward strand.
GAGGCTGGAAAGGCTGGATTTGCCTTCCTTAGAGGAAAGGAGAGAAAGGGGAGACATGAGTGCAGTGTTCAGGACCATGATAGGAGTAGATAAAGTTGACAGAGAAAATCTGTTTGTGTGGGATGAGAGGGTAACAAGGGGACACGGAATGAAACTGAAGAAGCCAAGCTGCTTGAAGGACATCAATAAATGTAGCTTTCCTTATAGATGCATAAACCTGTGGAATAGCCTGGACAAAGAGATCGTCCAGTTTAAAAACTTAAACGAGTTTAAGGCAAAATTTGGCTTATTGAGAAACAGAGACGGGACCCCACGAGCGTAGCTCATTTCCTGTATATCACAATTAGGTAAATACAATTAGGTAAATACACACACACACACCTACACACTCACACACATACAGACACTACATAAATCCTCTTCTTCAACCCCCACAAGGTCTTGCCAGCAACTCAATACCCCTTGAGGAAGTGAGTTTTCAGAAGTTTGTTGATTTGTATATAATTACCTGCTTCAAAACCTCTATATTCTGCACGTTTTTGTTTTCCCAGAAAGTACAGCTTCATTATCAGTAACTATGACAAAGACTAGAGGTGATGTTGACATTCCTATAGCAAAATAAAGTGAAACCCTCGTACATTTTACAGATAGACTTTGAATAAAACAAAATAAAACCACTAGCAAGCAAAAATATGTCGGTATGGGTGAGACAGGAATAAATGAGAGTGAACCTGAAGGTATGTTCTTCACTTCGGTCAAGGTAATAGTAGTGTTGATGTTTTGACAACATCATGAAGAAGAATATAACGGTAAACATTCGTACTTGAAAAGAAATATAAAGGGAAAGGCATGGGAAGCTAAGTTTTTAGGTAAAGGCATGCGAAGCGAGTGTTTATTTCTTGTTCCCGTCAAACTATGCATCGCTCAGAGAAGTATTCTACCTTTGACCTCTGTTTGCTCGATAACTATTGGGGCAATCGATTTCCTGTAAGGACCATGATAAAGATCAGTGAATTCTATGTATGAACAGTACATAAGTATAGAACAAACATCAGTAAATAAGATGATGTGGGTTTCAGGACAATATTTAGAGGTTTGATTGATTGATTGATTGATAAAATTTTGGCACAAGGCCAGGCACTACGACCGATGTGGTCATTCAGCGCCCAATTTAGAGGTTTGGGTGGCGAAAATGAGGCGAGAATACTTGTAATTTGCATCCTGCGGGCAAGTAAAATCGTGAGCCATGAAACTTAATAAAAGTTATCTGTGCGCAAAAGGGCTAATATTGATGGTTTAATATCGGCAAGGTTAGAAATTAACGATTTCTTGATGGTACATGAACCTGATGTTATGTGCTTTGTAGAGACCAAGTTAAGAGAAGATACTGATATCCATATGGGAGATGGTAAATACAAATTTTGGAGAAGAGAGAGAAAAGAAAAAACAGGAGGAGGAGTGATGATAGCAGTGAAGAACAACATAAATGTAGATACTATGGAACTGGGAGAGGGTAGGGCTGAAGCGATAAATATGAAATTAGAAACTGGGGAGAATGGTGAGATATAGCAGTAGTATATGTTCCCCCTAAGAGAAGAGCATGGAATGTTGACGAATACCAGGAGATGTCAGACATGGTTAGATATCTCCAGAAAGTGATTGAAAAAGCAACAATATCATTCTAATGGGTGATTTTAATTGTAAAGAGGTGAACTGGGAGGAATGGGACTCAGGAGGCAATGAAGATTCGTGGGGCACTATATTGTTAAATATAGCAATTAATAATGTAATGACGCAGTGGGTCAAAGAAGAGACATGATTCAGAGGTGATGACACACCAGCAAGATTAGATTTACTGCTAACCAAAGAACCTGATGTAACTGAATCTTTGAAATATCTGTCCTATAGGAAAAAGTGATCATGTGGTCACTGAGTTCCAGATGATAATAGGGAACATGGTGCCAAGAGACGAGCTTTATAGGCAAGGAAGATATAACTCTGGGAAAGCAAACTTTGCAGAACTGAGAAAATTTTTTGAAAATGCAGACTAGGGAAAATTCAGAGACAAAAGAGAGATACAGAAGATGTGGGATATCTTTCTAGACCTCTATAATTTGGGAGTGGAAAAATATGTGCCAAGAGTAAGGGGGAAAGAAAACAGGAAATAGGAGTGGTTTAACAGAAGGTGTATGATAGCAAAAAGAAAGAGGGACATGGTGTGGAACAAATGGAGAAAGAGGGGTAATAACAGAACAAAGGAAGAATATAAAAGAACTAGAAATGAATATACAAGAATACTCAGAGAGGAAGAAAGGAACATTGAAAAAGGTACAACTGACAAATGTAAGGATGACCCCAAATTGTTTTATAGATTTGTCAATGGCAAATTGAAGCAAAAGGAAGGAATCACCAAACTGAAAGTAGAAGGAGAGGTCTACAAAGATGCAGTAATGCAAGACGAAATAATGAACAAATGTTTCCAATTGGTTTTCACTAATGAAAGGGAGTTTGTGGAGGGAGAGAGAGTGACTAGAAATGTAGTGATAAAAGATATAAAAGAGGAAGTGCAGGAAGTGTAAAAATTACTGGAAACTCAAGATGTAAGGAAAGCCCCAGGACCGGATGGAATCTCTAATTGGGTACTGAAGGAATGCAGAGAACAACTGGCGGATAAGATTCACAATTTAATTGTGTTCTCTGGAAGAGGGGAAAGTGCCTCAGGAATTGAAGAGGGCAAATGTGGTACCAATCTATAAGGGAGGAAACAAGGAAGAACCCCTGAATTATAGACCAGTGACCCTAACCAGCATGGTCGCAAAATAGTGCAAGAGAATCCTGAAAGATAAATGGATCAAATATCTGGAAGAGATGAATATTTTGACTGAAAGTCAGTTTGGATTCAGAAGTAGAAGGTCATGTGTTTCCAACTTGTTGAGCTTTTACTCAAGAGCAACTGATGTGCTACAAGAGAGAGACGGTTAGGTGGACTGTGTGTATTTAGATCTGGAGAAGGCCTTCGACAAGGTACCCCATAAGAGACTAATGTGGAAATTACAGCATATAGGAGGACTGAAGGGAAGCCTCCTGGAATGCACGAGAGACTTTTTGAGAGACAGACAAATGAGGACAGTAATAAAGGACAGGACATCTGGATGGAGGGAAGTAACAAATGGTGTCCCACAGGGCTCAGTGTTGGCGCCAGTAATGTTCCTGACTTACGTAAACGATACGGTAGATGGAGTAAACAGTTACGCAAGTCTGTTTGCTGATGATGCAAAGATCTTGAGAAAGGTAGAGATTGAGGAAGACTGTAAAATGCTGCAGGAGGATGTGGATAGGATACATGATTGGAGCCGGATGTGGGAAATGAAATTCAACGAAAAAAAATGTAAAATATTGGAAATGGGTAAAAGTACCAAGAGAACATCACAGAATTATTTGATGGGTAATGAACCAATTAGAAAAGCGAGAGAAGAGAAAGATTTAGGAGTGATGGTCCAGGATAGTTTGTCACCTGAAAAACACATTAACAAGATAGTTAGAGAGACATATAAACTCTTGACCAACATAAGAGTGGCATTTCATTACATGGACGAGGAGATGATGAAAAAATTGATAGTGGCCATGATCCGCCCCATGTTAGAATATGCAGCAGTAGCGTGGTCCCCAGACAAAAAGAAAGATATAAACAAGACTGAGAGAATACAAAGAACAGCAACCAAGATGGTCCCCAGTCTGGCAGATCTGTTATAAATAGAGAGACTGGAAAGGCTGGATTTGCCTTCCTTACAGGAAAGGAGAGAGAGGGGCGACATGATTGCAGTGTTCAGGACCATGATGGGAGTAGGTAAAATTGACAGAGAAGATCTGTTTGTGTGGGATGAGAGAGTAACAAGAAGACACGGAATGAAACTGAAGAAGCCAAGCTGCTTGATGGACATCAAGAAATATAGCTTTCCTTTCAGATGCACAGACCTGTGGAATAGCCTAGACAAAGAGATCGTCCAGCCTAAAAACGTAAAAGAGTTTAAAGCAACATTTGACTTACTGAGAAACAGAGACGGGACCCCATGAGCATAGCTCATTTCCTGTATATCACAATTAGGTTAATACACATACACACAAAGGGAGACAAGCAGGGGTAGGGGAGGGTGAGGGGGATGGAGAGCGAGACAACCAGGGGTGGGGGAGGGCAGGAGGAGAGGGAGGGAGACATGCCTGGGAGTGCTGAGTGTGGTGGGGGATGGAGGAGGGATGGGAGGGGCGAGAAGAGAAGGGATGGAGGGATGTTGAGGAGGGGGGGGGAGAGAGAGGATGGAGGGGGGATGAGAGGACCGGAAGAGCCTCGTTTCCAACCTATGGAGAGGCGAGGTGTCGCACTAGTGAGACAACAGATATTCATATTTTTCGGATTGCGGGAATGTTACCCAATTTCTTGTGTTTGGTCTAGGAAAGCGCCGGTTACCAATGCGCTGGGTAACGGGGTATGGGTGTTAAGTAAAACCTTGATAAGTCCACCCTGCAGAAGGCAAAATTTCCAGTAAGTCAAACTCTAACTGAGGTGTGACAGTGTTTATTCAAACGGTTACATTTCAGTTTCTTATATTCCAAATGCTACATTTTAGTTTATTATATTCCAAGTGCTATGTTCTAGTTTATTATATTGTATTGCAAATGTTACATTTTAGTTTAAATGATTGTAAAGTGAAGTAAATAAATGCAGAACTTTGTGCAATTAACCCTTTGAGATTCCGATGACGATTTTGATCGTCATTTCAAATCCAACCTCAGATTCCAATGATGCTTTTAATCGTCATTTTGAGAAACTTATGAAAAATATTCACTATAAATCGCATTTGTGCATCGTAGCAAAGAGAATTGAGCGTGATGTCACGGAATTATTCCTCTATGCGTGGCAAGTACTGCACAGCTGGTTTGACTCATAGCTTTGTTTCTTTATCACTTTATTCTTTGTGGATGTGTTTCTACAGTAGGGCATAAAATTTTTGGTGTTTGCCTAACTTCAACTCATCACTTTAACTTTTTACTTTGTTTGTTTTTGTTTTTGGAACAAACTACGATAAAGTACAACTATTCAGCTTCAGAATAACACCACAACCAGTATCCTATCATAAAAAGTGTATTTGCACTGACCGATCAAAGAAAAAGATTGTGAAGCGAATATGCAGCCGAGACTAAAAGAAAATTATGCATCGCATTCCTGTCGCTTTACCACGCAACAAAATGCAAAAATTACCATAATATATATATCACTGTAAAGGTTTAAACCAGATTTACATATCTTTATTAGTTTTTTTGGCGAAATATTTTTCTACGGCAAGATATAAAATTTTTGGTTTTCGCCTACATTCAACTTGTCATTTTGACATTTTATTTCCTGTTCTCATTTTTTGAACATACTGCGACAAAGTACAACTATTCAGCTTGAAAATGACACCGGAACCAACATTCTAGGATGAAAAGTGTATACACACAGAGGGATCAAAGAAAAATATCGCACTTTGAAGATGTGGGTCAGCTTGAGAGTGGCTGACTCTAGCAATGACATAATGTGCCCAGCCCAGGAACCTCATAGGGTTAAGTGACTGTTGCACCTCTCCACCTACCCCTCCACCTATGCAACCTCCTATCGTAGCCTAGCCTATGATGTGCACCAAATTGCTTTTATTTTTTATTTTTATCGCTCTATATATACTTCTTTAGTTTCGTGTTAATAAACAAGTCATCATATATAATCTGCAACTACTGGGGGCTAATACAGTTTTTTTAGCAATTATTTCCAGTTAGTCGGAAAATTCAGTATGTCGAACAACCCTTCAGCCCCATATAGTTCAACTTATGAAGGATTTACTATACTTATAAAGTATAATATAATGATTATGAATGTTTTCCCTCTTTTTTATGTTTATAATGTTGATTCCTGTATGGATTTTTTTTTTTTTTTTTTTTACTCTGGGTGATTTTGGAGAGAGAGGAAAAGGAAAGAAAGGAGAAAGATAATGGGTGCAGCTATACAGGGACAACCCTCACCAGAGGTAAGCATGGTGGGCTGAGAGGGGAGAGGCTGGGGGTTGGTGAGGTTGTTAGTTGTACCGTAGTTTTTTTTTTTTTGTCCGACTCTGGGGATAGGCTTCACAGCCTGCTATCAAGGTCCAGCAGTCCTCCTACATACCATACACCTCTACATGTCACCACTTCGGTGCTAACACCCACCGTCCATATTGAATACATGCCAGGGCTGTCTCATACAGGACTGGTGTATTGGTATTAGCGGGGGTATTTTTACGACATCAGCGGGTCTTCTGGTAGGTTAGTAATGCCTGATTTCATGAAATTCAAATCCTTAAACTGTTCCCTGCCCCAGCGGGGATTTGAACCTGGGTCCGTTGGGACTGCAGGCCACCTCTCTACTGACTGAGCCACCACCTCCCCCAAAGTACAATAAACAATATGAATATTTTTCCAGCAAATACAAAAAAATAAAGAGGAAAACAGTACAATAAAAGAAATAATGATGCAAATAACATGAGTAAAGGAAAAAGAAACTTACCCTTTACGATGTGGGGTTGGGGGTTGTAGAGTGGGGACAGCGAGGGAGCGGGAGGGATGCTTATCTCTCCTCTCCCTTTCCACGTCAAAAGCAAACACTGTAAGGGAAACACACTCTCTTTCCTTTCTTATTCTTACTTACACCAACACCTGAGGGGGGCAAAAGACAGGGGGAAGTGGTGGCTGAATCAGTAGAGAGGTGGAATGCAGTCCTAATGGACCCAGGTTCAAATCCTCGCTGGGGCTGGGAACAGTTTAAGGATGTAAATTTCGTGAAAGCAGACTTTACTGATCTACCAGAAGACCCACTGACATGTTGTAAAAATACCCCTGCTAATACCAATACACCAGTCCTGAATGAAACAGCACTAGCATGTATTCAATATGGACTGTGGGTGTTAGTGCCAAAGTGGTGACATGTGGAGGTGTATGTTATGCAGGACTACTGGGCCTTGGGAGTAGGTTGTGATGCCTATGCTCTGAGTTGGATACATTTTAAAAATAAATAAATAAATAAAAAATAAATAAATATTAAATAAAAACGACTGATTCACGAGATGAACTGACCGCATGAATGGTTTGGAGGCTAGAGCAGGTCTGTGCCAACACCTCCCAGACCTTCGTTCCCTTCCCAAAACTGTTTGCAATTTACCACAGATCACACTGCATTGCCGCCGCTGGCCATGCTCTGGTAAAACGTTGTTCAACGCCAGTGGCCATAGAGGGGTTAAACATCGTATTCTTCCTTTCCACAATATTTAGGCGATCCACGAAAAATCTCTGACTCAGATTTTGCACTGTACGCCTTTTTTCTAGCCCTATGGTTGGCAGCCAAGTACAGTATTCCTCTTTGTTATTTCTCCTTTTCCATTCCTGGAAAAGACTTCTTTTCTCCTTAACTGCACCTTCTACACCCTCATCCCACCACCAAGTTACCTTATGTCATGGGGGACCCCTTTGTCCATCTACACACTGAATCAGTAACTCTCAGAAGTCTGTTCTTGTTATTTATGAAAACACGAATATTTACTCACCCTAGATCCTCTAAATGACTAAAGAAATATAAATCAAACATTCTGAGTTGGTGGTAAAGCTAAACCATACTGTACTCTGTATATAATTATCTTCTCCTAGTTATGAAAACACAAAAGTCTAGTATGAAGCCATTAAGTAAATAATAAAATTCAATTAAAGCATTCATGATGGAGATGGTAATTTTATGCCAAGTTAAAGTGAAAAGAGGATATATCATCTTAAATGCCTACCCCAGGGTGGGGCTGAATCCAGGTCAACAGGAATGGCAGATAACAACTTGGTTGCCAGATGCCAAAAGGCCAATTACAGAACCCAAAATTTAGTACAAAGTATTATAAATTAGCATAAAGGACATGTAAAATAAATACATTACCCCAAGACGTTTCTGTGTGGCATCTGTGTGCGTAAGTAATCTATCACATTGAGAAGCACTTGGATGGCTGCCTTACTGATCACCATCTCTTTCCCTAAAAAAGAAACCATGACTTATTCTCTCATGCATAACACCTTTACCACTATCCCCTAAAATGAACACTGTAGGAGGGAGGAGGGCAACTTCAGCCACAAGTCCACTGGGTTCATGTACAGATGAGCCTGGGGTTGCAACTACTAATATGGCCACCTCAAAATGATAATCACAAAAGCTTTTGTCCAAATATATTTATATCATCATCATCACTGTTCTGACACCTTTCTCCCACCTAAGAATGGGGTGGGACAGGATCCAGAAACAAGGAATGAGAAAGTATGAAAGTGGGAAAACTATCAACAGCAAGCCTATAAAAATGGGTTGTACATTCATTCATAAGGTGCCCCTCATGTGCTGTATAACTCTCCCTTCTGGTCAGCATCTGCACTTTGCTCTTTGATCTGGACGTGATGATGGAAGAGGTAGGGAACTTTTGCAAAAACATGTCTCTATGGCAGATAGGTAGATAGACAGACATCATATGGTACACAACTCACCTCTCTGGCTCCCTTCTGCACCTGGCTTTGTGACCTGGACATGATGTTGGAAGAAGCTCGAGAACTGTTGTGATAACACATCCCTTCGACCAATCTGGTCCGTTTTAAGAGCTGCATGGATAACAAGAGGCAGCACCAAGGCACTGAACTCTGCCTGCCAGAAAAATTATCACTGTCATCATCATAATCATCATCAACCTGTTTCAGTTTGCAATCATCAACCTGTCTCAGTTTACAAGTCATATTGAATTTAATCTACCAGAAGAATCATCATCATTATCACCTTATCTCAGCTTAAATTCATTTAACTGAAGTGTGTATAACACTGTACCAACCTGAACCCTTTCCATACAATGCTATCTTTTCCTTCTAGTTATCTCCTATTTTATGCAGCTATGGAGAGGCTTTTTGGATTGGAGAAGTTAGATAATAGTATTCATTACCCCTTAAATAACTGAAGGACTTTTCCAAACGTTAATAAATTGTCTGATAGTAACAGCAGGAGCTGCTCCCTAAGCAACCTGGCTGAACAGCCCCGAGTCCCTAAGGAAGGCCATGGCCGAGACCGGGCTTTCCCACAGAGCTCTCAAAGAGTGTATGATGTGTTGCTGGCATAGGTGACTGTGTGCAATGCAGTGTTCCATAATGTGCCTAATAGTATGGGGTGCTGTGTTACATTTTGGACAGGCATCAGTGACAGAGTCATCCAGCCTCTTCTGGTAACTTAAGAGGGTTGGATGGTTATTGTTGCTTAACCCCAGTCTGTCTGTTCATGAAGACTTGTCAATGACATATATGCAACCACTTCTGTGATAAAGTACAGTACATACACTGTGTAGGCATCTGATGCATCCTTGTGGCTGAGAGTACCTCATCTGGATTGGACCAGGTGAGGTGCAGGGAAATACAAAGGAGGTTTAGCTCCTGGATTACACAACTGCTTTGCCCAGCCTGGGTACACAGCACCACCACATGTAGTTTCCTCTTCACTGCTGTCTGCCATGAAATAAATAAAATAACAATACTGTACACCACTGGAATGAAGGGGTTACAGATAAAAGTGTGTGGGGTACTGTACTAACCTTAACTGCACATACTGGCAGGAGGTGAGAAATGATGCAACTGCCGCAGCCAGCCCGGATCACTGCCGTGGCCAGTCCCGTTACCCAACTCTGGTACTCCCCTCCACCAAACAGCCACACATCATCATTACCAACCTCTGCCTTGTATCCTTCTGCATCCAGTGCTGAAAGTAATATACAGTATAGAACATAATCATCATCATTACCATCACAGTTATCATAATAACCATTCTGGCTGCCTAGGAATGACTACCACTACTACTACAAATACTACCAAACCAAATGAACACCGACACACCTTCAAGTACTGGCATTGTGGTCTTGGGTTTGGATGGTGGTGATAAGATGCAGAGGTACTGCTGTGTAAGGAGAGGCAAGAGGGAAACCACACCAAACCCGACAACGGTTCTCAGTAGTTTCTGCAGCACACCACTGGCTGCCACCACCACATTCACGTCATCATCCGTCAAATATCTGTGCAGGTATGTCATCATCAAAACCTCTTTCCTATCTTAAGAATGGGGTCAGGTAGAGTCCAGAGAGCAAGAAAAAACCTGATATAGGGAGAACTATCAACAGCCTGCCAAGTTAAATGGGCCACAATCTCATTCACTCACTTTTCAAGTTACTGGAATCCTGACTCCACTAAATGAGTAAAACCATCCACACTTATGTGCTACACATTATACCTATCAGCCAGCATTAATCCAATGCCTGTCACATCATGAGTAAAGAACAGGGATGCTAAACCTTAAACACAAAAATATTCCAACTAGCTCAATCCTTTGTGGTATCAGTGTCTTAGTCTCATTAACCTCTATGCACTGCTTTTACTCACACACTCATTTACCACACCTACCAGACGCTGACAAGATGCCTACATGTAGTGGCACCGTGCATCCTGGGTGGAGCAACTGTTTTGTCCACCTGAGAATCACATTGATGAACATCGCTATAGACAGATGCAGAGAGACAGGGAGGTTGGTTGTAATCGTAGATTGTCGAGGCACCACCAGTATAAGGTCATGAGGCGTCGCATGGCTCGAACTTGCCACTGCTTAGTAAAATGGTGCATTGCCGTGTAGAGTGAATAGGTAGGTCTCTCTCCTTCTCATCTTCCCCCTTTGTGTATCGTAAGTGAGGTGAGTTACAGGGCACTCTTGGGTTACGAAGTTTATTGTACAGTTATATTGAAGTGTGCTTGAAAGCATAGCGTAGCGTGACAGCAAACCTCCTAGCTGACCCTATCTCCTGCCTTCTGCCCTGGATCGTACTCTTGGGCTCTCTCTAACTCCTTCTCTCTGGCTCTCTCTCCTTCTCTAACCATCCTACATGTGATGAGCCTCCTACATGTAGTGAGTGTGCATATGTGTGTGTACATATGTGCATGTGTGTGTGTCAGTCATGTTCCCTGCACCTGATCAGAGGTGTCTGGCATGCTTGATTAGTCTAGGTTAGGGGGTGTGTAGTTGTCTCTTCCTGGAGAACTTCAGACATAACTACCTGTTTTACATATTGTTAACTATAACTATATAGTTACATACCACAGTTACATATAGTACTGTGTCATAACATATTATGCCTACAGCCAAACTTCCTCACATTCCCTATACCTCACCGTGGGATGGACCCTGGTCCACTCCTGGTGAGGCACTGTGTACCACAAGGGGAGACCAGATTCCTACACAGTGTGCTCTGTACTTGTAGGATGGCTCCACACAAGCAGTTGCTTACCTGTGGTTAACAGGTCTGCTCAGCCAGAGAGACCAAGGTTCAGCAGCAACTACAACACCATCTACCCTTCTTACTTGTTAAGCTCTCTGATGACTGTCAGGGCAATCTGGCTCTCAGGGTCACTGGCAGAGTCTGAGTAGTGACTGGGGCCACCGATAGAAAAGACTGTGGTGCCAAACGATGCTGGACCCACCTCACCCAGACACTTGCATGCTTCCAGTGCCACCTACAATACAACACAAATGTCGACACAAGATAAGAATATGCAGAAATACAGAAAGTCCTCGATAAAAGTCTATCTACAGCCATATCTTAATCACAGAAAGGGTGGCCACACATAAATTGTCAGCATATCACCCTGTCCTCTGCCATTAAACTACCCAATAACAAACTCACAACCCCCTAACATATACCTCTCCACCCTATCCTTCTATCTCATCTTTAGCCACACACTCCCACTCTGATACATCACTCACATACTGTACATAACTTGTCCATCTCTTATTTCCCATCCTTTCCACAGCCAAACAATCTCAAAGTACTTTTAATGTTTCTTGCACATCCTCATCAATACCACAGCACTTATTCACTTCCTCATGTGTCTGTCCCTCTCTCCACATGCTCCTTTCACATAATTCATTTCCACTGCTCTCATTCTTGACTTTTGCCAATCTAAATCCTCCTCCTCCTCAAAATCATCATTATCATCATCATCATTGTCCAGACATCTTACCCCACCCGAGAGTGGGGTGAAGCAGGGACCAGAGAACCACAAAAAACTGATGGAATGAGAAATGAACCAAAGTTTGCCCAACTGAAAGGGCCACACTCCCATTCACTCACCATTCAAGCCCCAGGAACTGTGGCCCCATCCAGTAGGTACAAAATCCACAAGTAGCTTCACATCCACCTAGGAGATAGAAAAGTTTCTTCATCTTACCTTCTTCCTGTTTGAAGATGCCAGATTGACCAAGAAATGTACCAGGCGATGTCCAAGTGATTCCTGACCAACTCCTCGCCATCTGTATAGTCTGTTCACTTGATTACGCTGTTTCTCCAGCTACGGAGAGGAAAGAAAAAGCATTATATTACTGAACTTTCAAAACATGGCACAGGTGGGTCCCATTATCCGAGTGGGATATGTTCATGGAGGACTGATCAGAGAAAACTCATATAACAGAATAAAAAACAGGGTTGTTAAAACTTGTGTAATGGAGTATATAAATTTTGAGAAAAACAGGATTAGGCTAACTGGTCACATCTGCACCATCAAATTTGGGACTAAATTGCCCATTCTCGTATCACTGGTTTCTTGTACAGTGTATCGGATGCTCGTATAATAGGACTCGCCTGTACTATGCACTGTTTAAAAGGGAAATTTACACTGTACCTACTTTCAGAAGTTGCTTAGTGGAGAGATACAACAGTTACAGCTCAAACTGGGCCATTCTGAAGTATATATGATTACTAGAGAGTTCTACAGTACAGTGAAGCCATTTTATGGTGGGCTAATTAGGGGAGAAGGCTGTCTAGCATAACATGTTATCCACCATATGGAAAACTTATAATATGGTGCCAGAATTTGGTTTTTACTTTTATTATTTTTTACTGCATCTGGCTCTGGGCACATACTTTAACAGCTCATTCTCTGAAGCCCTGCAGTTCTGCATACCATACACCTCCACATGTCACCACTTCAATGTTAAACCAGCCATCCATATTGGTATATTAGTAACATTAAGAGGCACTTTTTTATTATTATCATTATTATTTCTATATATTTTTTTACACATCAGTGGGTGTTATGCTAAATCAGTAAAGTCTACTTCTGTTAGATTAGTAAAGTCTACTTTTGTGAAATTCAACTCTTTTTAACTGTTCCCTGCCCTAGCTGTGATTTGATGTTTGTACAGTCAGGAAGTGGAGTTGTGTGGCTATGTTGGTGTCACTGCATGAAGGAGTCCCTCACTTGCATCAAATGTGGTTGTTTTGCTGGATAAAATGAGGCTGTGGTAAAGTGGATGTGGTGGGGGCTGTAGTTACTGTGGCTGTGGTAAAGTGAGGCTGTGATAGATCTAACTGTGATAAAATTAGGCTGTGGTTGATACAGCTGTGGCAAACTGAAGCTGTGACTGCTGTGGTTGTGGTTTATGGTGATTTACCATTTTAAGCAGATGAGTGAGTCCCTGGGTATGGACTTGGTCAGGTTTGAAGGCAAGGAATGCCTCCACCTCCTCTTCTAATGTAAGATTTCCTTGCCACTCCTGCACCAGCTGTCTGTGTGTCACTCGAAGTTCATTCAAACTTACAAATTCCCTGTTAAATATAAGAGTCAATGTCAACATCATCACCATCCAATCCTTTAAGCTCCATTAAAAATATGTAATAAACAGAACTAATACACTAAACTCCCCTACCTTTCACAGATATAGTAAACCCTCCATATACTGAATTCTCTTTTAATGAATTTCGGTTTTAATGACCACCTTGAGCCGGCTGAACATTATGTTCATTTAACAAATTTTGTTCGGTAAAAGAATGGACGCAAGGGAAACACCGATCAGCATGGCATCCCTACACACACACACGGGAAAGACCAGACGTACAGCTCCGCTGCCAACCAAATCGGCTCCAAATGGCCCTTACCTTAAAAAAGTATCTTTATATGAGTCAAGCTCTGTACTAGGTCCAACTAAATATTGTCCTAATAAAAAAGAGAAAGTTTAAGTAAAAAGTGTTGTTCCCAAAACAGAATACAACAAATACAGTAGTGCAGATGCGCAGAGCAAGCAAATCAGCTGATTAGTGTTTTGGCTACAGCCTGCGGAATGTAAGCTATGGTTCTGTGAGTATGTACATTCTTTTCATAGTACCACAAGATGAGCACCATGTTTAGTAGAGTAAATATGGAAGGAGTTAAGGAAAAGGACAAAGGTAGAAAGCAGGATGATGATTTCTACCAGGAACTGATGGAAATGGAGACATATAAGTTGGTTGAATAAGTGAACAGATTAAAGAAGGTATTTCAGAATCAAATGGATGAAATTAAAAAGCAGTTGCACATGCAGAATGAAGAAAATGAAAAATTAGTAAAGGAAGTCAACCAAAAAGACACAACAATAGATGAGCTTTTAGTTGAGGTTGGTACACTCAGAAGGAAGATTATTGAATTGCCAATCACAGTCGTCAACCATCACCTTCTGCTCCCCAAAACTCACCCTCACAACATCCTGGAGAATGGTCAGAACCCTTGGCTCAGATCACCTCCCAGTCATCATCATTACCAAAACCAGAATCACCCCAGCTGGCCACAGACACACATACACTAATTATAATAAGAAAGCCAACTGGGAGACCTTCACGGCTGAAACAGAACAACACTTTGAAACATTAAACAGTACATCCATCACAAACATCAACACCGCTGTCCACACTTTCAATACAATTATACAAAACGCAGACAAAAGACACATCCCTAGAGGCAACAGAAAAAGACACAACCCCAAATTCACACCAGAAATTCAAGGCCTCATCAGACAACGGGACATACTACGACACTACCCAACACCCCATACACATGACACAGTAAAACAAATACAAGAACTCAACACTCAAATAAACAATAAAATATCAGAACAGCAAACACTAAATTGGAATAATTATCTCCAAACACTTGATCACAAAACAAACACCAGAAAACTCTACAAAACACTAACAACATCACACTCTCCAACAGCAACACTATACAATCACATGATTCCATCACAACAACAAGACACCATACCTTCAAACAAACAACAAGCAAACACTCTCATCAATCACTTTTCACATGTCAACCTCCTAAACCCCCATCATGACGACCAAAGTATCATCCGACGTAAGAGACAGTTCCCCAAAGACCCAGATTTTGTACCTTTCACTTACAACCAAATGAAGCACATCATCAGCAACCTCAAGCACTCATCTGCCTGTGGACCAGACAACATAAGCAACATACACCTTAAACACCTTGGACCACAAGGTATACAAGCTTTCACCAACATATCAAACTACAGCTACCCACACAACATAATACCCAACATCTGGAAGCTTGGCATTATCATCACTATCCCCAAATCCAACAAAGACCCAACGTTTAATCACACTCCTCTGCACCCCCTCCAAACTCACTGAAAGACTGGTACTACAACTAGTTATACCTCACACACCCCTAGCCCCATCACAACATGGTTTTAGGCCACTGCACTCAACAAACACTCTTCTTACAGATCTTACACAGAGAGTTTTTGATGGCATGAATTCAGCTAGGCCACCACACAGAACACTCCTTGTCAAACTAGACATTAGTAAAGCTTTTGATTCCATCCCCTGCCACAACCTCACAAAAAAATAATAAACACAAACATGCACAATAACACAAAAAGATGGCTGGCAAACTACTTAGCAGGAAGATGTGCATATGTAACACTTGCTGGTCAGTCTTCGAACATCAGAAACTTCACAAATGGTGTCCCCCAAGGATCTGTTTTGTTCCCTACGCTCTTTAACCTATACATGCACAACATACTCACACCCAACACACCACAGATACACACAGCTTCCTATGCAGACGACATAACACTTACATGTACACACCACAATGCAAACACAGCCGCACACATCTTCCAACCTTACTTCAACACACTACACGAATGGTTCACTACAAACAGGCTCAAAATATCCCCAGCCGAATCCACAGTGACTCTTCTCACAAACTGGACAGTAGAACACAGTTACATCCCACACCTCATCATAAACAACACTCCCCTACCACACACACACACACACACACAGACACACACACACACACACACACACACACACAA
>JAGKTI010005959.1:23923-42642 GCA_018397915.1 Birgus latro
ACAGTGACTCTTCTCACAAACTGGACAGTAGAACACAGTTACATCCCACACCTCATCATAAACAACACTCCCCTACCACACACACACACACACACACAGACACACACACACACACACACACACACACACAAAATCCTTGGTGTAACATACAATACATCACTGTCATTTAAACAACACATCACAAACATCAAAAATAATTTTACACCTAGACTCAATGCCCTGAGGACACTTGCCCATACAACATTTGGACACAACAAAGAAGCCACCACCAGAGTATACAAACAATATATATGTTCAATGATGAATTATGCCACCCCTGCTTGGGCTCCTAATCTCACTAAATGACACTATAACACTCTTCAGACCATACAAAACAAGGCCCTAAAAATAATCACATGCTGTACACTTACTACACCTACAGACCACCTACACCAAGAAACCAAAGTCCTCAAAGTCAAGGATCATCTAGACATGAGAGGCACCCAAATTCTGCAGCCTCTACAAACCCACAACATCCACTACACTACATGGCAGCACATCCACACGCACCAAACAATATATACGTTCAGTGATGAATTATGCCACCCCTGCTTGGGCTTCTAACCTCACTAAAACACACTATAACACTCTTCAGACCATACAAAACAAGGCCCTAAAAATAATCATATGCTGTACAGCTACTACACCTACAGACCACCTACACCAAGAAGCCAAAGTCCTCAAAGTCAAGGATCATCTAGACATGAGAGGCACCCAAATTCAGCAGCCTCTACAAACCCACAACATCCACTACACTACATGGCAGCACATCCACACACACCAAGGAACATCAAAACATCACCCAGCACACGATATCATACATGTAGGAAACTAGACAAACCACACTCACCGGCCTCACAACGTGAACTGCCAAGGTTCCCGGTTGCATACCACAGGAACCTTCCGATGACGTCATCACTCGTGACTTACCAGGTGTGTGCGTGCGCACACACACTAACACTCTCGTCCTCTCTTCTTAAATTGACAGAAGATTCCAAGGACAAAGCTGGATGGTCTATTTGCATCTGATACACACTATGTATCCAATACATAGACTTTTGTTTAATTACTATCAAGACCCAGTCTGTGGCCACATACAGATATGTGATGTCTCTTGAAGTATTATAAACTTTCTAGTCTCGGCTGACTGATGCATGCAGCCGCTCGGTCGAGGCTCCTTTCTTGGTGAGACAATCAGCCAGTTGTTGTGATGTATCCACCCAGGATGCCTCATCAATCTCCCCCTGCTCCAACATGTCCCGCAACACAGCAATATCAATGCGTCCTGTCTTCTACACTCTTACAGGAGTAAAGGGCGTCCACCAGAGTCTTGTTGTCAACGAAACACTTTATTTTGATCTTTCCACATCCAGAAACCTCACGCAATATGTTGGAGAGATATATAGCAGTTTCAGCACATTCAAGCAGCGCCAACGCCTCAGCAGATAAGGTAGATTTGACGACCCTCCTGATCTTTCTTGTCTGCCAGAATATAGGACATCTTGTCTCACTAGCATCTCGTAGGAAGATCACAAAACTTCCCTGAGATCCATTGCCTACAAGGTTGGTAAATGAGGCATCCAAAAAGCACTCTATATGACAGTCCTTGATCGGCCCCATTCTTGGAATGTATAGCTTCATGTTGTCAGTCTTCATCCTCGAGATCACATTATTGAGTCTAAGCAAATCCGCTACGGTAGCTCGGTTGCTATTCACACTCAACTCACACACATCAAAGGCAATATCTGGCCGAGTGTATGTGGCAATCCAATTGAGTTGCCCAATTAATGCTCGGTACTCCATTTTCTCAGACTCGGACAACTCCCCTGATTTTACTGCTGCACGATGTTTACTCAGCATGACTGGTTTCAAAGATGAAGCATACTGGAATTGGTCGAGCGCTATGCTGCCATCGAAGTTGGAGATGACACTGAGACCAACGTATTTGAAGGCTTTTGATTCTGAACTGGCGATGAGGAATATTTGACTCAAACGATTTATCACTTGCTGTTCGAACTCATGTGTACCAGCCCAAAGGAAGTCGTCGACGTAGATGCATACAATGCCTTCGACTTTGCCACCATTGCTCCAAAAGAACAGTGCTGAATCCAGTGATGACACTTTAGCTCCGAGACTCAACAACAGATCTTTTACGTGCAGATACCAATGCCTAGCAGCATCACAAAGGCTGTAAACAGTTTTCTTTAGTCTCCATAACTTACCATTTGCATATTCAGGCGGAGGACGTAAATGAACAACTCTCTCAATGTCGTTACCTTGCAAGTAGGCAGCTTTCACGTCCATAGTGTGGCAATCCCACTGGTTGGTGGAGGCCAAAGAAAGTGCCAAACGCAATGCTTCCTTTGAACAAGTAGGCGAGTCTTTTCGGAGATCCACTGCGTCTTCCTCAAATCCTTTGGCGACTAAGCGGGCCTTAACAATAGGCTTTCCATTATTCAGTTTTTCTGTCACAACCCATCGAACCGTTATGGCACCTTGCCCCAATATCATCTACTTCCTCATACACATCATTATTATGCCAATTTGTAATTTCATTTTCCTTAGCGCATAATACGGCCTCAGAGTTGAAAAGAACAAGCATTTCTGCGTCATCATCAACCACTTCCCATTCGCTAAGATCCTTCTCCAAATCTATCCAATCAATGCTGTCGTCAGAGTCCCTCTTCAAATTATAGCAGTGTCTGTACTTTCCAGTGGCTTTACCTGCCCGACTTATAATCCTTCCAGACACCAACTCTCCACTTTCTGAATGTATTCCCTTTATACGCTGACCAACAGAAACTTTGGGAAGCTGATTAATCGGAACAGAAACTGTGGGAGGTTCATCAACTGGGACCACACCATCTTCCGACTCGTCATCTGGTGGATAGTCATTCAACACTTGCGTAGGATCGTCATTAGGCTTCTCCTGGACAACATTGTTCTTCTCATCACTGATGACACCACTTTCAACTGTAGTATCTTGCTCTGGCGCTCGCGCTAGACGACATACGTGCACTCGCACATATACACCGCCGTGTCTCACCAGAATTTGTTTCCCATCTCTGCCTATTACAATTCCGGGACCATGCCACTCATGACTGTCATTTCTTTTGTAGAAGACTTCATCTCCATTTCGGATGTCATTTAGGTCACTTGAACGTACGTTGTGCCGCAGAGCCCTAGCCAAGCGTTCATCTGATTCGGTCTTTATAAACTCTTGTCTAGCTAAATGAAGAGCGTTCAAGTTGTCTCTCACAATTTTCGATGGTAATGAAGGTTCCAAGGCTGGAGGATCATTTGCGTACACATTAGGCAGACCAGGGTTTTGACCAAAAACAAGTTGGTTAGGAGAAAAGCCTGAGTAGTTGGTGAGAGCATTTCTTGCCAATACTGCCCATGCCAAGGCCACATCCAATTCACACTGGCTATCAGCCAATATCTTCCTAACGTCACCAATGACTGCATTTTGACGCTCACAGACTCCGTTGCTCCAAGAACTCTGCAGACGTTGTCATGATCTTGATATTGAAAGCCTCTCCCAATGCTCGCATTTCCGCATTGTTGAATTCACAGCCATTGTCTGTAAGAATTTTTCTAGGTGCGCCAAACACAATAATCCAGCTCTGAAATATTCCTTTGATAATGGTGGGCGCACACTTATCCGTGATTACAATCGCATTACAATACCTGGTCGCCAAATCAACAAGGACTAAGAAATAATGCCTTCCGCAAGCTTTTAAATCCGTGGCTATGGCGTCGTTAAACTTAGACGCCATGGGCAAACTGACTACGGGCCGGGGCTTGGCTTTCTTAAATGTGCAACAGACTGTACAAGCATCAGATATAGCCCTGATAGCCCATTCCAGTTCTGAACTTTTAATTCCTGCATATGTGATCACTTTAATTAGTTTTGCCGATGTTGGGTGTCCAAATTGCCTGTGAAGCTTCAAAGCGGTTTTTTCTACATCACCCCCACGAGATGCCAACATGATTGTTTCACAAAATTCACGATCTAGTCATAAGGAAATTGGAAGTAAGTAATGGCCTGAAGATGAGGACTTTAAATCAATGATAGTTCCACAAATTTTGACCTGGTCAGTTCCAAGGTTAATCAACATTTTTGCTTTTTTCATGGAACGTCTACTCAACAGCAAGGGAGTACTGCAGTCCACAACATCAGTCACGATGGTTGCACGCATGTTTCCAATGTAGCAGGGCAGAGTAACATGTTTGAGGGAAGAAACTGTGACACCATCAGCAAAAGTAAACATTGAGGATCACACTTCTTCTCTTACAGCTTCACGTTCGTAATCAATGAGCTCACTTAGATAGCAATTGATCCACTCAACTCCACATACAGTTGTAGAACACCCTGTGTCTAGAAGAGCACATCCCTTAGATTCTTCTACTAGAGTCTGTGACTTACCTCTACTAGTGGCATCATCCGCATAGCCCATGAATGACGACAGATGCACTGTTTCAGAATTCTCTTCTCGACTGCCGTCGTTTTCGTATGCATCCGGACAGTCACGTGCCCAATGAAATCTAGAATCACATACGAAACACCTCGATACCTTTCCGTCAGACCCAAGTGGGTTCTGCCTCCTGCCGGTGGATGGGCGTTGGGGAATTCTAGCAGATACGGTTGAACATCGGCCACTACCCCGACGTCGATCACGTACTGCACCACCCCGCAACATTCTCCGTCCTCGTCGAGTACCTCTAGCATAAAGCATTTCCTCATCCTCAACTTCGTCACTCCAAAATACTGGTTCGTCTTTCACCTCCCGGGTGGACACCGATGCCTCGTTCTGCCTGCCAATTTCACCAGCAAAAATACGATTCAGGGCAAATTTCATATTTTCGTATGTCACCTCAGTTATCGCGGACATCACTAGTTGTCGCTCACTGTCTGAAAGTTTGCATACAGCTAAGAGCATAAAAGCCATCACAGAATTTGGCAGTTCCATGTCCTGCTTTGTAAATTTGAAATAAACATGCTCAAATTCTGTCTCGAACTCCCGAATGTTCATATCACTGGCTCTTCTGAAGTCGTACAGCTCATAAAAAGATGCAAACTGTCGACGTCTTTTGTCCACAAGAAATAAACCGTTCAGCAGGGTCTGAACACCATTCTTCTGCTTCAGAGAATCCGCATCAATCTCCGAAGATGCCACCCTCGCTCTTCTAGACAATGACAGGTGAATAGCTAAGGCTTGTTTTTCTTTTGCTAAGTCCGTTAGTTCGCACCAAATGCCAATGTCTTTCTTCCAGCTCTCATAGGCAGAATCATTTTCAAGTTTTGGAGGCCACTTGGTCGAACACGACGCCATTCTTCTAACTATGCTCTGCTACCAGTGTAGGAAACTAGGGAAACCACACTCACCGGCCTCACAACATGAACTGCCAAGGTTCCCGGTTGCATACCACAGGAGCCTTCCGATGATGTCATCACTCGTGACTTAGCAGGTGTGTCCATGCGCACACACACTAACAATACACAAATACTGTCATCTCGTTCCCCCTGTCCACCTCAGACCACCTTCCAGAAGCATATCCATACTTAAATCACTCGCTGCTCCATTCAATCACTTAAAGACAACACACAGCTGCATGCACGGCCTCCTGATATCCATCCTTCTGAATCCTATCTCCCTCGTGACGACAGGGTCCACCTGCCCAGGCTGAGATGTGGCCATCATCCAGCCCTCTTAAGTTATCAGAAGAGGCTGGATGACTCTGTCGCTGATGCCTGTCCAGGATGTAACACAGCACCCCATACAATTAAGCACATCATGGAAGACTGCACTGCACACAATCACCTACACCAACAACATAACATACACTCCTCGAGAGCTCTGTAGGAAAGCCCAGTCTTGGCCGTGGCCTTCCTTAGGGATTCGGGGCTGTTCGGCCAGACTGCCTAGGGAACAACTACTACTATCATGAGAGTATTATGGAAGAGTTCAGAAATGATACAGAGACAATTAGGCAGGCTTGCACTATGATAGATCATAGCAGTGATATTGAGGAGAAGATAACCCAGGTGAATGAAGCGATGCAAAGCTACAAAAATGATGTGGAACCACGTACAGTATGCTGAAATGGTGAAAGTCAAGAAATACTTAGAAACAAGAGCTGAAGAAAAGCGCATTAAAAAGGAAGTAAAGAAAATAATCCAAAAAATCCAAAACTGGTCAAAGATTCAGCAGACATCAACAAATCTATAGTAATCACTGGTATACAGGAGGATGAAATAAAAAACAAGATTTCGAGAGACCAAAAGGAGATGGCAAATGTAATGAGCATTTTGAAGGAAGTATCAGAGGAAACCTGTAGGAAAGACATAGAGGAACACAAAAGACTATGGAAATACGAGAGAAGTAAATCAAGGCCACTGAAAGTAACCATTCAGAGTGTAAACACTGAGGAGGAAATACTGAAAAATGGAAAAAGAAGATTTCAAAAATGTATGGATAAAAAAATTCCTAAGTCAAGAGGAACTGGGATTACTAAAAGAAAAGAGGGAGGAGGCAAAAACAAAGAATGAGGGAAGATCAGAGGAAGAGAAGAACACATTTTTTACAAAGTAATAGGATTGCAGGTACGAAAGTGGTACATAAACAAGAGGGAATAGAAGGGAGGAAATAGTGGACCCAAGTCAAGTATGTAAACAAGATGATTAAGTCGATGTACTCAAATGTAGATGGAATGGTATCTAAATTACTAGAGATGAATGATTATATTAAAGAGAAGGAACCACATATGTTTGCCTAACTGAAACAAAATTAACATCAAGGATATCAAATGACACCCTAAACCTACAGGAATACAATATATGGAGAAGAGACAGGAGCTTAAAAAAAGGAGGGGGAATCAAAATATTAACAAAGAAAAATCTGCAAGTCAAAGAAGTAGAACTAGATATACCCTCACAGGTAGAACTGATGGCAGTAGAGATTAGTACATCTGAAGGGAAATTAATTGTGGCAAATTTATACATGCCACCTAAATCAAACATTTGGGAAAAAAACGAATATGAAGAACTGGTAGAGAGTACAATTCAAAGTTTAAGAGCATTGCTACATAGAATGGAGGAGAAATCAGAAAGAATTATACTATCTGGAGATTTCAATACAAATATAAATTGGAATACTCTAGAAACAAAAAGCCAGGAAAGCTGTTGGGACCAAAAGCTCCTGGATCTTGCGCAGGAGTTTTTCCTAATGCAACATGTAAAAGAAAGCACAAGAAAAAGCGGACATGATGTACCATCAGTACTAGATCTAATATTTACTAGGCAGTATTATGTATCACCCTCCAATAGGCAAAAGTGACCATACAGTATTAAATTGTAACTTCAGGATTGCATAGGACATAGTTAACAGTAATGAAAATTACAAAAAGAGCCTTAACTAAAAAAAAGGCAATTATCATAACCTAAAGAAATACTTTTTAGAAAAAGATTGGGAAAAAGAGCTTAGAGGGCAAGATTCAAATGTTATATATAAAAAAATTCTGTGAACTTTATGAAATAGGGGTCCAAAATTACATCCCACAGCACAAAGAAATGGAAATGAAAATAAACAAATGGTTTAATAAAGAAAGTAAAAAATCAAAAGAAAAAAGAGATTTGTTGTGGAATAGATATAGAAGACACAATAATGAGAGGGCATATAACAACTATAAACAGACAAGAAATGAATACACAAGAATAAGGAGAGAAGCCCAAAAACAGTTTGAGGAAGATACCATTAACAAAAGTAGTGATCAACCGAAGCTATTTTACAACTACATCAGAAGCAAAACCAAAGTAAAAGATAAAATGCAATACAATTCGGATGAAGGGATCCTCTATACACAAGAGAAAGATATTTGTGAAGCACTAAATAAGAATTTCCAAACAGTTTTTACAGAAGAAAATAATTTTGAGAGAGATGATATGGACCATGCATGCCCAAACATATTAACAGATATACAAATATCAGAAAAAGAAATACAGGAAGAGTTAAGTAAATTAGACAAAGGAAAAGCAAATGGTCCAGACGTAATTTCATGTTGGGTGCTACATGAATGTGCAAAGGAGTTAAGTAGACCATTATCGTTGATATTCAAGGAATCCTTGCATCAAGGTAAACTACCAGATATATGGAAGAGAGCAAACATTGTCCCCTTATTCAAGAAAGGGAATAGACAAAATTCACTCAACTGCCGACCAGTATCACTAACCAGTGTTGTAAGCAAGATACTGGAAAAGCTAATAAGAAAAGTTTGGATAAACCATCTAGAAGAACACAATATAACAACAGAAAGGCAATTTGGTTTCAGAAAGAGAAAATCATGTGTAACTAATTTATTAAGCTACTATGACAGAGTTGCAGAAACATTACAGAAAAGAGAAGGATGGGAGGATAGTATCTACGTAGATTTCAAGAAAGCATTTGACAGTGCCACACCAGACTTTTATGGAAACTGTACCATCAAGGAAGAATCCGAGGCAAACTGTACTGTTGGGTGAAAGATTTTCTCAGAAAAAGGGAAATGAGAACAGAACTAAGGGGAAATTACTCATCATGGAGGGAAGTGACTATTGGAGTTCCACAGGGCTCAGTGCTGGCACCAATTATGTTTTTAGTGTATATAAATGACACAGATAATAATATTGGAAATGAAAGCTATTTAAATATGTTTGCCAATGACACAAAAAATACAAAGAAGAATTACTAACATAGACTCTTGTAAACAGCTACAAGAAGAATTAAATAAACTTCATGAATGGAGTAATACATGGCAAATGGAATTCAATGTGGACAAGTGTCATGTAATCAAGTTTGGTAAAAATGGGAAAAGACCAGATTGGGATTATAAATTAGGAAGTAAAACTCTACACATATCAGAAAGAGAGAAGGACTTAGGTGTGATTATCAATAACAGACTATCTCTGGCTGACCACATAAATGAGAAGATACGGAACATGTATACACTGCTTTGCAAATATGAGAATAGCATTCACATACATAAATGAAGACATGGTGAGGAAGATAATAATATCCTTCATCAGACCAACCCTGGAGTATGCATCAGTAGTCTGGAATCCCCTTCTCAAGAAACACATAGATAAGATTGAAAAAGTTCAAAGGGCTGCTACAAGATAAGTACCAAGCTTAAGGGATCTAAGTTATGAAGAAAGACTAGAAAAACTAAACCTGCCAACACTACAGAAGAGAAAGAAAAGAGGAGACATGATTATGCTATATATATGCATATCAGGAAAGGAGAAAACAGACATAAAGGAATATATAATGTATGGGGAAGCATCAGCAAGAGGACACTGCAAAAAACTGCATAAAAAGAGAGGTGATAAAGACGTAAGGAAATTTAGTTTCCCAAATAGGGCAACTGATCAGTGGAAAGCACTACAGAATGAAATAGTGTGTACCAAAACAATTCATAAATTTAAGGAGATGTATGATGAAAATGGTTTAAGACACAGGACAGTATGAGCTTGACTCATTCCTGTAAAGGTACAAATTAGGTAAGAACAATTAGGTAAGAACACACACACACACACATGCAGATTTAGTTTTTCTAGTCTTTCTTCATAACTTAGATCCCTTAAGCTTGGTACTCATCTTGTAACAGCCCTTTGAACTTTTTCAATATTATCTATGTGTTTTATTGGAGAGTTTTGGACCAGAAATTGAGGAAGTGGTACCGACGGAGAGGAGAAAAGACGGTATAAGTAATAACGAAAAAAGTTTGAAAGTGGCGTACACTAATGTTGATGGATTAATATCGGCAATGTTAGAAATCAACGATTTCTTGAAGGTACAAGAACCTGATGTTATGTGCTTTGTAGAGACCAAGTTAAGGGAGAATATTGATATCCATATGGGAGATGGCAAATACAAATTGTGGAGAAGAGACAGAAAAGATAAAATGGGAGGAGGAGTGATGACAGCAGTGAAGAATAACTTAAATATAGATTCTGTGGAAATGGGAGAGGGTAGGGCTGAAGAGATAAACATGAAATTAGAAACTGGAGAGAACTGTAAGAGAGATATAGCGGTAGCATATGTTCCACCTAAGACAAGAGCATGGACTGATGATGAATACCAGGAGATGTTGTCAGACATGGTTAGTTACCTACAGAAAGTGATTGAGAAAAGCAGCAATATAATTCTAATGGGTGATTTTAATTGTAAAGAGGTGAACTGGGAGGAATGGGACTCAGGAGGCGGCAAAGATTCGTGGGGCACTATATTGTTAAACATTGTGATGAATAATGTAATGACGCAGTGGGTCAAAGAAGAGACAAGATTCCGAGGTGATGACACCCCAGCAAAATTAGATTTACTGCTAACCAAAGAACCTGACGTAATTGAATCCTTGAAATATATGTGTCCTATAGGAAAAAGTGATCACGTGGTCATTAAGTTCCAGATGATAATAGGGAACGTGGTGCCAAGAGATGAGCTCCATAGGCAGGGAAGATACAACTTTGAGAAAGCAAACTTTACGGAATTGAGTAAATTTTTTGAAAATGCAGATTGGAGAAAATTCAGAGAAACAAGAGAGATTCAGAGGAAGTGGGATATCTTTCTAGACCTCTATAATTCAGGAGTGGTTCCAAGAGTAAGTGGGAAAGAACACAGGAAAAAGGAGTGGTTTAACAGAAGGTGTATTATAGCAAAAAAAGAGAGGAACATGGCATGGAACAAATGGAGAAAGAGAGATAATAACAGAACAAAGGAGGAATATAAAAGAACTAGAAATGAATATACAAGAATTCGTAGAGAGGAAGAAAGGAACTTTGAAAAAGGTATAATTGACAAATGTAAGGATGAACCCAAATTGTTTTATAGATTTGTTAATGGCAAATTGAAACAAAAGGAAGGAATCACCAAACTGAAAGTAGAAGGAGAGGTCTATAATGATGCGGCAATGCAAGCTGAAATAATGAACAAACGTTTCCAATCAGTTTTTACTAATGAAGGGGAGTTTGTGGAGGGGGAGGGAGTGACTAGGAGTGTAGTGAAAAAAGATATAAAAATGGAAGTGCAGGAAGTGTACCAATTACTGGAAACTCAAGATGTAAGGAAAGCCCCAGGACCAGATGGAATTTCAAATTGGATACGGAAGGAATGCAGAGACCAACTGGCAGATAAGATTCACAGTTTAATTGTGTGTTCGCTGGAAGAAGGGAAAGTGCCTCAGGAATGGAAGAGAGCAAATGTGGTACCAATTTATAAGGGAGGAAACAAGGAAGAACCCCTGAACTATAGACCAGTGTCCCTAACCAGCATGGTTGCAAAATTGTGCAAGAAGGTTCTGAAAGATAGGTGGATAAAATATCTGGAAGAGATGAATATTTTGACTGAAAGTCAGTTTGGATTTAGAAGTGGAAGGTCATGTGTTTCCGACTTGTTGAGCTTTTACTCAAGAGCGATTGATGTGCTGTGGTAATCATAGGGGCATTTGCCTTCTCAGTGTAATGGGAAAAGTATATGGTAGGACACTTATTGACAGAGTTAGGGAAATTACTGAGGAATTAGTTGGAGAAGAACAAGGAGGTTTTAGGAAGGGAAGAGGTTGTGTAGACCAGATATTCATTCTTAGATCCTTAGTGGAAAAGTTTCTAGAGAAGGGCAAGAAGTTGTATGCAGCCTTTAAGGATCTGGAGAAAGCATATGACAGGGTGGATAGACAAGGTTTGTGGAAGGTATTGAGAATATATGGAGTGGATAGGAAGTTGTTGAAGGCAGTGAAGAGTATGTATGATGGTGCTAAGGCTGCAGTGCGTGTGGATGGCAAACTGAGTGAATCCTTCCATTTGAAGGTTGGATTGAAACAAGGATGTGTCATGTCTCCATGGTTGTTCAATCTGTATATGGATGGGGTTATAAAAGAGATACAAGGTCGGGTAGTGAATGTTGGAGCGGCCCTAGTGAGAGAGGGCAATGTTTGGAAACTCCCTGTACTGTTGTTTGCAGATGATACTGTGTTGTTGAGTGAAGATGAAGGGGAGCTGCAAGGCTTGGTAGATGAGTTTGGGAGAGTGTGTAAGAAACGGAATCTAAAGGTGAATGTAGGGAAGAGTAAAGTGATGGTCTTCGAGAGAAGTGAAGCCAGTGAATGTACAGTGAGATTGGATGGGAAGGAAATGGAGAACGTGAGTGAATTTAAGTACTTGGGCAGCGTGATGAGTAAGGATGGAAGTCTGGAGGGTGAAGTGCTCGAAAGGGTACAGCAGGGAAGGAAGGTTGCTGGTTCGTTGAAAGCAGTGATAAGAAACAGGGAGGTGAGCATGGAAGTGAAAAAGTTGTTACATGACAGTATTGTGATACCAACTCTAACATATGGAAGTGAAGCTTGGACCCTGTTGGAAGGACAGAAGTCAAGAGTGAGAGCAGTGGAAATGAGTTATTTGAGAGGAGCATGTGGAGTCACGTGGAGAGACAGACTAACAAATGAGGAAGTGAAGGAGCGTTGTGGTGTGGTTGAGGATGTGATGGGAAGCGTTAGGAGAAGCACGTTAAGGTGGTTTGGGCATGTGGAGAGGATGGAGAGTGAAAGACTGACGAGGAGAGTGTATGTGAGTGAGGTGGAGGGGGCGAGAGGGAGGGGGAGGCCGAGGATGAGATGGAAGGATGGAGTGGAGAGGTATATGAGAGAGGGGGGTGTGAGTTGGGAGCGTGGTAGTGAAATGGCAGGGGACAGAGTGACATGGAGGCGATTTGTTTGTGGCCACCCCATGGAGGATTAAGGCGTCTGGCAATAGATAGATAGATTTGGAGAAGGCCTTTGACAAGGTACCCCATAAGAGACTAATGTGGAAACTAGAGCATATAGGAGGACTGAAGGGTAACCTCCTGGAATGGATGAGAGACTTTTTGAGAGACAGACAAATGAGGACAGTAATAAAGGACAGGATGTCTGGATGGAGAGAAGTAACAAGTGGTGTCCCACAGGGCTCAGTGTTGGCGCCACTAATGTTCCTGATTTACATAAATGATATGGGAGATGGAGTAAACAGTTATGCAAGTCTGTTTGCTGATGATGCCAAGATCTTGAGGAAGGTAGAATTTGAAGAGGACTGTAAAATGCTGTAGGAGGATCTGGATAGGATACATGACTGGAGCCGGATGTGGGAAATGAAATTCAACGCAAAAAAATGTAAAATATTGGAAATGGGTAAAAGCACCAAGAGACCATCACTGAACTATATGATGGGTAATGAACCAATCACAAAAGCGAGAGAAGAGAAAGATTTAGGAGTGCTGATCCAGGATAGTTTGTCACCTGAAAAACACATTAACAAGATAGTTAGAGAGACATATAAACTCTTGACCAACATAAGAGTGGCATTCCATTACATGAATGAAGAGATGATGAAAAAACTGATAGTGGCCATGATCTGCCACAGGTTAGAATATGCAGCAGTAGTGTGGTCCCTACACAAAAAGAAAGATATAAACAAGATTGAGAGAATACAAAGAACAGCAACCAAGATGGTCCCCAGTTTGGCAGATCTGTCATATAGTGAGAGGCTAGAAAGGCTGGATTTGCCATCCTTAGAGGAAAGGAGAGAAAGGGGTGATATGATTGCAGTGTTCAGGACCATGATGGGAGTAGATAAAATTGATAGAGAAGATCTGTTTTTATGGGATAACAGAGCAACAAGAGGACATGGACTGAAACTGAAGAAGCCTCGCTGCTTGAAGGACATCAAGAAATATAGTTTTCCGTATAGATGCATAGACCTGTGGAATAGACTGGACAAAGAGATCGTCCAGTCTAAACACGTAAACGAGTTTAAAGCTAAATTTGACTTATTGAGAAACAGAGACGGAACCCCACGAGCGTAGCTCATTTCCTGTATATCACAATTAGGTAAATACAATTAGGTAAATACACACACACACACACACACGCACACACACAGACACACACACTCTCTCCTCTCCATCCTGAAGAACGCCACATAAGTTAACACATAAGTTAGTAAATAGAGCATTTATTGAGAAAAAAAGCCATTTACACCTTGTATGTACCTGTGTACCAGTGTATGGCTGAATAAAGCTCTTTATTTAACAATCTTTGTTCAGTAAAAGCCACGACACTCTGGAAATTACCAAACAGCATGGTGTCCACCTTAAGTATCCTGGGTCTGGTACCAATCAGTAGTAGTAGCAGTATAGTAGTTGTTCCCAAGGAAGTCTGACCGAACAGCCCCGAATCCCTAAGGAAGGCCATGGCCGAGACTGGACTTTCCCACAGAGCTCTCAAGGAGTGTATGCTGTGTTGCTGGCGTAGGTGATTGTGTGCAGTGCAGTTTTCCATGATGTACTTAATAGTATGGGGTGCTGTGTTACATCCTGGACAGGCGACAGCGACGGAGTCATCCAGCCTCTTCTGATAACTCAAGAGGGCTGGATGATGGCCACATCTCAGCCTGGGCAGGTGGACCCTATTATCACGAGGGAGATAGGATTCAGAAGGATGGATATCAGGAGGCCGTACATGCAGTTGTGTGTTGTCTTTAAGTGAGTGAATGGAACAGTGAGTGATTTGAGTATGAATATGCTTCTGGAAGGTGGTCTGAGGCAGGGGGGAGGGGAAATGACAGTACAGTATTTGTGTATGATATCATATGTATCGTATGCTGGGTGTTGTTTTCATGTTCCTTGGTGTGTGTGGATGTGCTGCCATGTAGTGTAGTGGATGTTGTGGGTTTGTGAGGATGCAGTGAGAATCTGAATGCCTCTCATGTCTAGATGATCCTTGACTTTGAGGACACTGGTTTCTTGGTGTAGGCAGTCTGTAGGTGTAGTAGCTGTGCAGCCTGTGATTATTTTTAGGGCCTTGTTTTGTATGGTCTGAAGAGTGTTATGGTGTATTTTAGTGAGGTTAGGAGCCCAATCAGGGGTGGCATAATTCATCACTGAAGGTATATATTGTTTGTATACTGTGATGGTGGTTTCTTTGTTATGTCCAAATGTTGTATGAGCAAGTGACCTCAAGGCACTGAGTCTAGATGTTAATTTATTTTTGATGTTTGTGATGTGTTGTTTAAATAACAATGATGTATTGCATGGTACACCAAGGATTTTGTGTGTGTGTGTGTATGTGTGTGTGTGTGTGTACATGTGTGTGTGTGTGTGTGTGTATGTGTGTGTGTGGTAGGGGAGTGTTGTTTATGGTGAGGTGTGGAATGTGACTGTTCTGCTGTCCAGTTTGTGAGAAGGGTCACTGTAGATTTGGCTGGGGATATTTTGAGCCTGTTTGTAGTGAATCATTCGTGTAGTGTGTTGAGGTAAGGTTGGAGGACGTGTGTCGTAGTGTGTTTGCGTTTTGGTGTGTACATGTAAGTGTTATGTCGTCTGCATAGGAAGCTATGTGTGTGTGTGTGGGGTGTGGGAATGTCGAGCATGTATAGGTTAAAGAGCGTGGGGAACAAAACAGATCCTTGGGGGACACCATTTGTGAAGTTTCTGATGTTCGAAGACTGACCAGAAAAGTTACATATGCACATCTGCCTGCTAAGTAGTTTGCCAGCCATCTTTTTGTGTTATTGTGCATGTTTGTGTTTAATATTTTGTTTGTGAGGTTGTGGCGGGGGATGGAATCAAAAGCTTTACTAATGTCTAGTGTGACATGGAGTGTTCTGTGTGGTGGCCTAGCTGAATTCCTGCCATCAAAAACTCTCTGTGTAAGGTCTGTAAGAAGAGTGTGGAGTGAAGTGGCCTAAAACCATGTGATGGGGCTAGGGGTGTGTGGTGTAACTAGTTGTAGTACCAGTCTTTCAGTGACACTGGAGGGGGTGCAGAGGAGTGTGATGGGACAGTGTGAGAAAGGTAACGTGGGGTCTTTGTTGGGTTTGGGGATAGTGATGATCATGCCATGCTTCCAGATGTTGAATATTATGTTGTGTGAGTAGCTGTAGTTTGATATGTGGGTGAAAGCTTGTATGCCTTGTGGTCCAAGGTGTTTAAGGTGTATGTTGCTTATGTTGTCTGGTCCACAGGCAGATGAGTGCTTGAGGTTGCTGATGATGTGCTTCATTTGGCTGTAAGTGAAAGGTGCGAAGTTTGGGTCTTTGGGGAACTGTCTCTTACGTCGGATGACACATCGTTCGTCATGATGGGGGTTTGATGGCTGACATATGAAAAGTGATTGATGAGAGTGTCTGCTTGTTGTTTGTTTGAAGGTATGGTGTCTATTGTGATGGAAGTGTGTGATTGTGTAGTGCTGCTGTTGGAGAGTGTGATGTTATTTAGTGTTTTGTAGAGTTTGCTGGTGATTGCTTTGTGATCAAGTGTTTGGAGATAATTATTCCAATTTATTGTTTGCTGTTCTGATATTTTATTGTTTATTTGAGTGTTGAGTTCTTGTATTTGTTGTATGGTGTCATGTGTATGGGGTGTTGGAGAGTGTCGTAATGTGTCCCATTGTCTGATGAGGCCTTGAATTTCTAGTGTGAAGTTGGGGTTGTGTCTTTTTCTGTTGCCTCTAGGGATGTGTCTTTTGTCTGCATTTTGTATAATTGTATTGAAAGTGTGAACAGTGGTGTTGATGTTTCTGATGGATGTACTGTTTAATGTTTCAAAGTGTTGTTCTGTTTCAGCTGTGAAGGCCTCCCAGTTGGCTCTCTTATAATTAGTGTGTGTGTGTCTGTGGCCAGCTAGGGTGATTCTGGTTTTGGCAGTGATGATGATTGGGAGGTGGTCAGAGCCAAGGTTTCTGACCACTCTCCAGGATGTTGTGGGGGCGAGGTGTGGGGAGCACAAGGTGATGTCTGGGGATGATGGGAGGAAAAGGGCTTGGTGTGGGATATAGGTATGCTGTTTGGGATTACTGAGTATGACAAGATGATATGATTGGGTTTGCAGTGCCAGCCCTCTGTCTGTGTCAGGGTTGTTGACATACCAGGCCGACGCCTTGGCATTCAAATCACCACCAAGGATGATGTTTGGTATGTTAGTGATGTGGTTTATTTGTGGAGGGTAACTGTGTGGTACTGTGGGGGATGATTGGAGGGAAATGTTTACCTTGGCGATTGTTGTGTGTATTTACCTAATTGTGATATACAGGAAATGAGCTACGCTCGTGGGGTCCCGTCTCTGTTTCTCAGTAAGTCAAATTTTGCCTTAAACTCATTTAAGTTTTTAGACTGGACGATCTCTTTGTCCAGGCTATTCCACAGGTCTATACATCTATACGGAAAACTATATTTCTTGATGTCCTTCGAGCAGCTTGGCTTCTTTAGTTTCATTTCATGTCCTCTTGTTGCTCTCTCATCCCACACAAACAGATTTTCTCTGTCAATTTTATCTACTCCTATCATGGTCCTGAACACTGCAAACATGTCACCCCTCTCTCTCCTTTCCTCTAAGGAGGGCAAATTCAGCCTTTCCAGCCTTTCTCTGTATGGCAAATCTGCCAGACTAGGGACCATCTTGGTTGCTGTTCTTTGTATTCTCTCAATCTTGGTTATATCTTTCTTTTTGTGTGGGGACCACACTACTGCTGCATATTCTAACCTGGGCCGGATCATGGCCACTATCAATTTTTTTATCATCTCCTCATCCATGTAATGAAATGCCACTCTTATATTGGTCAAGAGTTTATATGTCTCTCTCACTATCTTATTTATGTGCTTTTCAGGTGACAAACTATCCTGGACCAGCACTCCCAAATCTTTCTCTTCTCTCACTTTTCTAATTGGTTCATTACCCATCAAATAATTCAATGATGGCCTCTTGGTACTTTTACCCATTTCCAATATTTTACATTTTTTTGCGTTGTGTGATTTGTTACCAGTGCGTATTTTAATTGTATTTCTTTTGTAGTGTCATGCGGGGGAAGAAGTGACTTTGTGTGTGCACTGGTATCTGAAAAGTTGATGGATTTGTGTACCAGGGTGATGAGTCCAACGCCACCGCTGTCAGCCCGGTCTTGTCTGATGGTGGTGACATTATGAAATGTACAGTAGGTGTTTTTTGTGTTGTGTGAAATTTTGTTTCTTGTAAGATGGGAATGCGTATGTTGTGTTGTCTGATGAATTGTGTGAGTTCTTGTTCTTTTGCATTTATGCCATCTATGTTTAATTGGAGAATGTTTATGTTATGTGTGCGATGTGTGCTAGGTGCTGCATCACGGAGGGGAGGTGGTGGTGTGGGTGGAGGGGAAGGGGTAGGAGAAGGTTGTGATGGAGGTAAGGGTTGGGGTGGGATAAGAGGGGTTAGGGGATTGGATGGTGTGGGAAGGATTGGTGGGTTAGGCTGAGGAGGTGTGGGGGATGTACGAGTAGGGTTGGTGAAGGGGTTAGTGGGTGGGGGGAAGGAGCATAAGGAGCAGGTCCAGGTGTTTGTGTAGTGTTTTCTGGATGCAAGGGCTGTGCAGGTGTAATGGGTCCAGTTCTTGCAGGAATTGCACTGAACTGAACCTTCGTCTGACAGCTCAACGTGATAGGTTTTGAGCATGTTGGACATGTGTATTTGTTGATGGGTCCTGGGTTCCTCTCAATGTCCCCGGCAAGAAGAAGTCATTGAGAAATGACCGCCAGGGAGTCATTTCTCGGTGTAGAAAAAACGTTGTTGTTGTGTGTGATATGTGGAGAGATGTGGTGCCTGCCCGGGCGGGTAAAGCCACTCCCAGGTTCTTGGGGGGGGGGG
>JAGKTI010005960.1:0-17357 GCA_018397915.1 Birgus latro
TATATATGTACAGTAGAACCTCAGTTATCCGGGAGCCATAGGGAATTCAAAATGCCAGAAAATCGATTTTTCTGGATGATTGAATAACACCCATTTCCTGTTTCTCAAACTGTGGGTCGTGACCCATGAGAGGAATTTTGATGGGTCGCAGGGACTTAAAATAGGCCTAATGCTTTCAGTGTTTTTTATCTACTAAACTGAAATCGTAATTATCATTACTACACTATTACTATTCATAATACAGTAACTACGATAGGCTATTTACCGGTTACTCTCTCTCTACCCTGTGGGTCGCAAAGTCTTGAAATATTCCAAATAGGGTCACCTGCTAAAACATCTGAGAACCGCTGTCGTACACTGTACACGATAGAAGTAGCGTGACTTGCACATACTGCAATAATACCTCATACTGTATATGATAATTAACATAATAATACATACTATTAATGTAACCTGTGTATATATATATAGCATACAGTGTACAGTAATACAGTAATGTGTAATGTGTACACACCCATGACTCATCGAGGCTCCAGTTGGCTGCAGTAATCCAGTAGGCTGCGAAGGAATGAAAATATTCGGGCGGGATGATTTCGCGGTGAATTTGAAATGCCAGTTAGGTCCTGGATTTTCCCCGGTTGATCAGTTTTGGAATTTTCCTTTAAATCGTCCGGTTTAGCGCCAATTCCGATTAATTGGTTCATGGATAATTGAGGTTCTACTGTATATATATATCTGTCATATTGCCCAAGTGGTTACTGTAACCTTTATAATAAAAATGATTTAAAATACGTCATTACTCTAATGAATGCATTCGAACATCCAATTACCTGCCAGCTTTCAAAAGCTTTAGGCTCTTCTCTTCTCGGATGAGAATGAATAAAGCATAAATTGTACTGAATCATTAACTTTTCTTTTTCGACAGTTCTTCCACACATAAAATATCAAACTGACACATAAGTGTTACCTCTAGCATGCCAGGGTTAGGCACTGGTAAGGGCTGAGTGGGCTTTTAATAACCTTAGGTGGTCATATTCACTTAAACTCCAAATGAAGTCCCACTAAGTGAGCTTTAGACAGAGGAAGTGCAAAGGAAGTCAAAAGAAAAAATTTAACATAGTGAATGGATATATTGATGTTTTTGGATGCACATACTTCTGCATATTTGTTATTTTTCTTTCCTTATGTCTTCGGTTGTTGCTCCATCTGTTCCTTTTTCTTTAATACAGTTTTGCTTCTTTCTCAGTACTACAGATTTTTGTACAGTAGCTTTGAGACTTAACTGTTATCCTCTTCCCCCTTTTCCATTCATAATCCTGCTGTACAGTGGTAAACTTCATGAAGAAAAGTATTATGCCTTTGTCTGTTAATAATTAGTGTGGAAATCTGGAGACTAACAGTCATGTGAACATTGAAGTGCTCAGAGAAACAAGTTGGATAATGTTAGGCATCATTTACCATATAGCCTACTTGGATACTGTAGGAAAAGAGAAGAGAACAGACAGAAGTAGAAGATATAATTGCCACAGTGAAAAAGTAAATGTAGACATCAACAGAACTCATTTTCTGTTGAACAGGATGACAGAGTATCAACCTGGAGATGATGTGTAATGAAGAGGCAAACAGAAAAAAAAGGGAAATAATATTTGCAGATATGCTGAGCAACAATTTAATACTCTTGCAACCATTGGGTCAGAGTAAAGAAAGGTGGAAGACATTTTCGTCCTGCAGTGAAGGGAGTCACATTTTTTATGATAACCTGTATCATATGTTTATATTCTAGTGTTTTGCACCTCCTTTGCTTCCTTTTCTCATTATTATTATTCTTTTTAAAGTAATATCTTTCACACCATTTCCATGGCACACTTAGGATACATTTGCATTCTCTGACTTTTGCCTTTACTGTAAGAGCTAAACCATCTTTCATTACCCTCTGAAAAGAAGAAAAATTTAGAGACTGTGAGATAAGAAGATTTTTAGTATGCTTCAGTAGCTGTTAAACAAAATACGGCAAAAAAGTTGTCTCACTTGTATATGAGGCTGAACAGGCCCAGAAAACTAGAAACAAAGGAACAAATGAATGATGAAATGTAGATGTAAGTTTATGTGCTCCCATAGACAACAATATATTTTGTCACGACCCCTGATACTTAATGGTAATACTGTACATGAGTAGTAAGGTGAAGGGAGGGAAAGCAGATGATAAAGAAGTGAGCTTGAGGTAACAAAGGAAAAGGAGCATCAAATGAGGGCAGTAATTGTGAACGCAGATAAGAGTAATGGCAGGTTACTTTGATATTCTTTTATTGGGATTGGTATCTACTTGGGACATCTGGATCTAAAAATGAGTGAGACCAATCTTATTTGTATATAATATGTGGGTACTAGAACTTTTACTTGAAAGAGAGCCGTCACCCAGTACTATGGATTATGTAATATCTGTACATCAAAAGATATGCCATTCCTGGTATTTCAGTTCAAAATTATATGAGGAATCTGGTACATAATTTGTGGATACTTGAAATTTTACATTAAACAGATACTGTTACATAGTACTATAGATTATATAATACCTGTTTATCAACAGGTATGCAGTTCCTAGTATTTCAGTTCAGAATTGTTTGAAGAATCACTGACAGTATAAGCACAGTACCCTGAAAGATGTACCCATATTCATGCAAGAAATATCAAACCTCTAAGAGACATGTAGAGCTATATGGTACGCAGGAGGACTACTGGGCTTTGGGAGCAGGCTGCGAAGCCTATCCCCAGAGTCAGACACATGAAATGTATATATACAGTATATATATGTATATATATAAAGAGTGGGTATTGCTTGTGTGTCTTGATACAGCATTGGTATTATAACGGACACTTTTAAGTAGTTAGGAATGTTTAACTCTAATAAAATCTCATTGAACTTTGCCACTAGTATTGTACAACACTTTGGCACCATGTATGTTCTATAAAAGTGAATTTTAGTTGAAAAATGGACATGAAAATACTGCTATAATATATGACTGAATTTGCTTCCTCCAATTTCATATGTAGGTTCTTAAGTAAGAAATGGCTGAAGTACAATGGTGTACATTACCACACAGTGATTATACCATAGAATTAAGTAGTTTTTTAAAATAGTCAGTGTTAAGCATGCCAAGGAGTTAGTTATGGAAATGGCATCAGTGTGCCTTGCAACCTACAGTCTTTATTTCAATTAGGCAATGTTTGGCGGGGAGGCCACAGTCACGATGGAGGTAAGTTACGGGGCCAGCTGTGAGTAGTGGCTTGCCCTCCCTCACCCATCTGCCTCAACCTGAACTGTCTTACCTAACATCAGTATAACATATGCCTGTTATAGCTCTCATCAGCTATATTCATTTCCAGTATCATGTTCAGTCTTCATGATTTTTCAGGAGTTTTATTTTGAAACTAACATTATTTTTTGATATGCAGTTTGGCATGTACAGGATTTATGAATAATATTATTTAGAATTGTTCAGCAGAAAAGTAGAATTTTCCTTTACCAAAATACCATATCTCATGTTAGAATGCCATAGAGGCACCAGATGGAAGATGTTAAAGGTATTGCCACTTATTTCCTGCACATAATTGCTGTGGAAGTATGTGATTAATCTCAACAGTCATCAGTCAAAGAGAAAATCACTGTAGCTCCACTGTGCTTATGAAAGGTATGTAAGCTATCCCAAAAGAGTAAAAAAATCTTACATTGGCCACAAGTGCATGGTGAATCTGTAGTTCAGGTCACCATTAAGCTAACAAGCATATTGCAACCTTCTGCAGCATGCAAGTTAATTTTTCTGATAAGCACAGGATGCTCACACTCAGTTTACTGTTTCAGATACAGGGATGCCATTCCTCAGTGTTTCACAAAGACAAAAATTCTATTACAGATTGTATCAGAGAAATGAGGGAATTTAAAGCCAAAACTCATGCATGCATTGCCTGTTCAAAAATTTCTGCTGCCATCTAGGAACATAAATAAATTAATGTACATTCGGTACTAAGAGTAGGCAGATATGAAGGAAGGGTCCACTTGCATCAGGTATGCTAGTGAATAAAAAAACAGGGAAATCTTGGCACAGGTCTGTTTGATGTGGAAGCATTTGCACTCACTATGTGGCAACCATGAGTAATGTGTGTCACTAGATTCACATGGTGGGAAATCCAAGGGAAGAAGGGTACTTAACTTGAAAATTCATAAGAAAATATAGGGGACTGAGAGAGCACTCATGAAGAAGTACATGGTTAGTTAGTGGGACATCAGCAGAGTCCAACCTGTTTAGATCACTGTCAGCCTCAACTCTGGCTTCCTTACTTGCAGCCAATGGCAGAACTTTCAGAACCTCAAGGAAAGTTTGTAATACTGTCAGCACAGTTGAGTTACACCACTGTCTTCTTAACTGGTGACTGTGTCAAGACAAATCCTCATTTCCACTGCTGCAGCAGATAATGGCAGTGGCTGTATCACCTTCCTGTAGGTGCCATAATAACTAAGTAAGAGTGAGAAAATGAATCATTTGTGGCATTTATTGTGCTGCCACACAACCACTAATATGTAAGCATTGTACTGTGCATATCCCTTCTGCACATGCAACTGTATTAGAGTTATGATAGCAGTCCTCCTTCATGTTAGCACCTGAGCCCAGGGAAAGGTTAACAGCCATTGAGAATGCTCCTCACTGGGAGTAGTGGATATATTGTATCAGATGGAGACCAAGTTAGGTGTATTTTTCTAATGAATATGAAGATATGAAAGAATTTCTGACCGTAAAAAAATGTGAGATACAAGTATTTATATTTTTTCCTACACCACCATATATGTTACAAGAGAGTAAAGAGCCTTCACTGTAAAAGATAAGAAAATAATAAGCTTAACTGGTCCTTTTGCTTTGACACCGCCTGTCTGTTCAGATTCTTTTCCATGGTTTATGACATCAACCCAGCGATATTGACCACATCCCATTATTCCTGAAAGCTGTATATTGACACTCAAAATTTACGATGACAATGATTAGGAAATGGATTATCATATTAGAAACATTGACAGTACCACTTAGAATCATCAGTGATTTTGCAGTTTACCTTAAGTGGTGCAATAAAGGGGATACCCGCATTTCTCGGCACGTTAGGTGCTGCATTGTGTAAGACACACCCAAATTTTGCAAGAGCAAGTCTAAGGTTAAAAAGCTATTGGCTTCCAACCAACACCTACTAAAACCTTAGCTTAATATACACATTCACACAAACGCACAGTCACCTTCTAGTATCTTCATTTAGTTCTGTTCATCAGTAAGTAGTTTCATTATCACATAAAAGATCTAAAATAGTGAAAATCTTAACCACAGCCATATATATAAGCACTATAAATTACTTCTACTGGGTTTATGATTGAAGAGTTGAGAGGAAGACCGAGACAGGAGTGTATTGGTATTGTGATGAGGAGAGGTAGATTGAGATGATTTGGGCCTGTTTAGAGGATGGAGGATGATAGTTAGGTAAGGAGGTGAGAAGTGTGAATGGTGCAGAGGTGAGAAGTGTGAACGTTTGGGGTAGGGTTGCGAGAGGCAGACCAAAGAGACCTGGGACAAGGTCATAGAGTGTGACCTCAGGGATAAGAGACTGATTAGGAAGACCGCCAGAGATTGAGCAGTGTTGAAACTACCACTAGGTGACCAAGGCCAAAGCATATAAACATGCTGGATCCTTTATAAACAATATGATATGAATTAGGTGATTTACGTGTACAAAAGTCATCACATATTTGGCAAAAAAAAAAAAAGAATGGCCTTATTTTTCTTTAGATTAGGGAGACACTGATAGGGTATGGTAACCTGGCCGACAAATTTTAGAAGATGAATGATGTGTAGAGAGAGTATGAGCCAGTGTTGTATTTTGTGTGGTCAGGTTGGGGAAAGGCTAATGTGTTAGCTGTCAGGACAGATCACTAAACCCCAATTCAGTACGCTATATTGCATTGTTGTATTGGAAGTAATTAAATGCCAAAAATTATAAATATTCTAGCATAATGCAAATATTTAGTGCTTGAGGAACATTTGTTAGGGTGGTTAATGAAAAGTGAAAAATATACACTTGGTGTGGGTGTATATCAGGGTCTGTCATTAGTTTCTGTTTATTATGGTGCCTGAAGTACTGTTATGAGATGCCAGATCTGGGTTGGTGTAGAAGTTGTACAGAGCTGATTTTGTGCTGACTGCTGGTAACAAGGAGAGTGCTCCAGAGAAATGTAGAAAGCAAAGGTTTTGGAATGAATGTAGAGAAAACATAGATTGTAGTTAGTGAAAAGGACAGGTCATTGATAGAAACTCATCAGTAGCCTTGTGGCATATGTAGGAAGGGGATTGGTACAGGCAGTATGGTACTTCCATCCTGTATGATGTTTGTAGAGGACACATATGGTAGGTAGAGTGAAAGTTATCAGTTATGTATGTGTCATATGCAAAGGAGCTCCTGTGGTCCAACCAAGGCTGCAAGAGATTGATACAGATGTGGCTACTGAGTGTACTGGCAAGTTCTGGTATTTGTGGGGTATGATTAGCATGGAGGATGGTGCAGAATCTACTTCAGTAATGAGAGTCACTAGTAATTTGAGAAGAAGTTTGAAGTATCCGTTGCCCCTGGTGACTCTCTTAATAGATGAAACTGAAAATTTGTGCTTCATATGAATGAAGTGGAATGCTGTGGGGTTGCAAAATTTG
Organism: Birgus latro; assembly: GCA_018397915.1. NCBI lineage: Eukaryota > Metazoa > Arthropoda > Malacostraca > Decapoda > Coenobitidae > Birgus > Birgus latro. The sequence goes on from JAGKTI010005960.1 coordinate 6,738, forward strand.
AGGTATAGGTGAAAGATATTCACAAAATGAAATGAACTAAAATGAGAGTGGTAAAATGGAAGTATGCCACATTGAAGGGCAGAGCAGTGTGTGCAAATTTAGAAGAATGCTTGAGGACTGAGAATCTTAGTGAGGTAATGTATGCGAGTGGCTGAGGTGGTGTGTATGTGAAAAGAAGTGACTGGGTGAAATACTCTACAGACCTGAACATACAGTATAAAAGACAGTCTTAGCTGGCAGACCAAAGAAAATGTGGGATGAGGTCATGAGAAGGAACTTTAGGGTTAGGGGGTTTGGCTGGAATGCCATAAGAAACTGAGTGGAGGTGGATGTGAAAAGTGAAGTACTTTTAGGAAGACTGAGTAAATGGTGAGTCAGAAATTGACAGAGAGATTGTATAGCCATGATGTAGATGAGAGAAGAGAAGGCAGATGAAGGCTGGGGAATGGAACAAGACTTGAAATGGCAGAAGGGAGTAACAATGTATTAACCAAAAAGTATTTTTAACACAACAATCCTGGAAGAACTGTGGAATTGGAGTTTTAGTAAATTGTGGACCAGGAGTGGAGTCATCAGACATCATATTTCATTAGTCATCAGACATCATATTTCATCACCATTACTTGGCAGTGAAAGCTTATCTTTTGAATATAGGGACAGGAGTTTTTGTTGGTTCCCCAATGAGAAGTGAATGTCACTCATTCAAGTGTAAAAGTGTTAGACAGCTCTGTTTAAAAACTTTTAATATAATAAGGCCAATAGACAGTGAATAACAAAACAAGATGGGTGTTTTGTAACTACAGTAGCTTAATTTTAAAAATACTGTTCATAAAACAGTTGCAGAACTGCATTTTTTTAGAAATATTATTCACTTTGAGTTAAGATTTTTGCAAATGAGACAATAATATAGAGGAAGTAGCAATAGTTTTATATTTTAGTTAATCCTAAAAGCCTTAATTTTTTTTTTATAAAACATATATAGTGAACTTACTTGTAAAATTTTTGATGGCATGCTTTAACACATCAGTAATTTGTAAGTCAGAGTTCTTGTACATGTGCTGTTTTGTTTGTGGCTGATGCTTCACCATGAATGTCCAGAAGGTAATGCTAACCATGAATACATTTTCATTCAGTTTGGGATGTGGTCTTGCATGCTTCGCTTTTAGCAAACATGGTGCATTAAAATATAATGCAGCCCAGCACCTATGATAACAAATATTGTTCTTTTGCATGATTCACAGTAAAGTCTGCAGATAATTATGATCTTCCAGTTTCTGCACTATAGTACTGTATTATAGACTTGAATGTTGTCAAATGCATGAGATGATTTTAGTTTAAAACTGAATATGAATTTGGATACAGATTGTACTGCATACAGTAGTGACAGCATGATAATAGTCTCTTAAAGTAGTGTCTCCTTTGCATTTTTCAGTACAGTAATACTTATCATTATCATCCTAGGATAGGATCCAGAAAACACACATACACACACAAAAGCGACCATGCAGCACCAGTCGAACAGGGCAGTACTCCCAAGGTGGATGGAAAGCTGATGACAGGGAGAGCTGGAGCTCCCATTTCATCAGCCCTCAGGACTAGTTCCCAACCATCCGCCTTTGCTGAACTTTTTCAGTGTTTCAGTTACACGGAGAGTAGGCCAGCATGCTCTCCAGTAATTGTCAACACCAGACTACATGCACAGTACACACTACACTACCTTTTCAAAATTAAAAAAAAAATGGCGAACTTTAACAGTGCCTCGGAGTCCCCAGGGGGAGGGGACCATAAATGCCCCCACCATCCGCCCCTTTCCCGGTGATGACTCATGCCTGGAACCACTGTCTGACTCACTTCTTCATTTCTGCAACATTCACGGCCTTTCTTCTAACTTTCTTTCTGTGGAACACCACCTCTCCCCCTCTTAACAGAGACTCAGCTGTCTGAGGCAACCAACAGCAAACCCTTTTCTGTATCCTCATACTTTCTCTATACTCATTTCAAAGCCAAAGGTGGCTGTTGTGTATATGTACGCAATGACCTTTCTTCCTCTAGTGTTCCTGAACTTGATTCTTCTGAATTCTCTACTCTCTGGCTTCGGCTTTCCTGTCATTCTCTGACTAATTACATCTGTGCTGTTTACTTATCGCCTAATTCTACTGACTATCAAAAATTCTCCGACTATCTTACTTCTACGATGGAACACATTCTATCCATTTCTCCTTTCTCTGAAATCTCCATTCTAGGAGATTTCAATGTTCACCACCACCTTTGGCTCTCCTCTCCTTTCACTGATCCACCTGGTGAACAAGCCTACACCTTTTCTATCCTTAATGACCTAGAGCAGCTTGTACAGCACCCTACCCATATCCCTGACCACCTTGGAGAGAGCTCCAACATACTTGATCTCTTCCTTACAACTAATCCTTCTGTTTATACTGTTAATCTTTTTTCTCCGTTGGGCTCCTCCGATCATAACCTCATCTTAAACTGTCCTATAGCTCCTGTGCGGCCTGGGATCCTCCAAAGATACGTCGTCTGTGGCACTTTGGAGCTTCGGATTAGGAGGCCCTCAGGCAGTACTTCTTTGATTTTCCCTGGAATGATTATTGCTTCCATGGCCGGGAGCCATCTGTGTGTGCCTTATGCATTACGGAGGTTATTCTCTCGGGCATGGAAGCATACATTCCTTTGTCATATCCTTTGTCTAATGCAAGAAAGCCTTGGTTTAATCACGCTTGTTCTAATGCTGTCCACAACAAGGAGAGGGGCTACAAAAGGTACCAGAGCCAACCCACCCCTGAATCACATCTTTCTTATGTTTATGCCCGGAATCATGCTAGGTCTGTTCTTCGTTCTCTTAAAAATAATTTCATCCGCACTAAATGTTCTCGACTCTCCAACTCGAATTCTTCACGCTCCTTCTGGCACCTTGCCAAAAACCTTTCTAACAACTTTACCTCATCATCCTTCCCTCCTCTTTTCTACTCTGATGGCTCTGTAGCTGTTTTTCCTACTGATAAAGCAGATCTCTTCACTCAGACTTTCTCCTCCAATTCCACCTTAGACGATTCCGGTGCTGTTCCTCCATCACTTCCCTCCTCTGACTTCCTTATGGCTGACATTAAAATTTCTTCAGCTGATGTATTTACAGCCATCACTGGTCTCAATACTAACAAGGCATATGGGCCTGATGGGGTCCCTCCTGTTGTCCTCAAGAATTGTGCTTCAGTGCATACACCCTACCTAGGTAAACTCTTTCGCCTATGTTTGTCAACTTGTACCTTTCCTTCTTGCTGGATGTTTGCTCTCATTCATCCAGTCCCAAAGAAGAGTGACCATTCCCAACCCTCTAACTATCGTCCAATTGCTTTAACATCCAGTGTTTCAAAAGTGTTTGAGTCTGTTCTTAACAGAAAAATTTTAAAGCATCTTTCCTATCACAACCTTCTTTCTGATCGTCAGTATGGGTTCCGTCAGGGACGCTTCACTGGCGATTTTATCACCTACCTTACAGACTCCTGGTCATCCTCCTTTTGGGACTTTGGTGAAAGCTTTGCCATTGCACTTGACATCTCAAAGGCTTTTGATCGAGTCTGGCATAAATCTTTAATTTCTAAACTGCCCTCTTATGGTTTCTATCCTTCTATCTGTGCCTTCATCTCTAGCTTCCTTTCTGGCCGTTCTGTAGCTGCTGTTGTAGACGGCCATCGCTCTTTTCCTAGCTCTATCAGTAGTGGTGTTCCTCAGGGTTGTGTCCTATCACCAACTCCCTTTTATTCATCAATGACCTTCTAAGCTGTACCTCTAACCCTATCCACTTGTACGCTGATGATTCCACCCTTCACCTTTCCTTTCGGTTCCCGCAACATCCATCTCAGCAGTTACTTCAACAAACAAGGGATGAGGCTATGGCACACCTAACGTCTGACTTGGCTCGCATCTTTGACTGGGGTAAAAATAATCTTGTTGTTTTTAATGCATCAAAGACTCAATTCTTACACCTATCAACCCACCAGAATCTTCCACAGGAGTACCCACTGATGTTTAATAATGTACAGCTCGCTCCTGCATCATCCATAAACATGCTTGGGGTTTCATTCACCAGGGATTTATCTTGGAAGGAACATATTACATCTCTTGTGAAATCTGCTTCCAAGAGATTAGGTGTGCCAAGCCGACTCCAAACCTTCTTTACCCCTGCACAGTTGTTGACTTTGTACACGGGTTTTATTTGCCCCTGTTTAGAGTACAACTCTCATGTGTGGGGAGGCTCCCCACATGCAGCCCTTCTCAATAGGGTGGAGTCAAAGGCTTTTCATCTCATTCACTTTTCTCCTCTTACTGGCTCCCTTCAACCTCTGTCTCTTCATCGCACTGTTGCATCTTTATCTCTTTTCTGTCGCTACTTCAATGGCTTCTGTTCCTCTGAACTGTCTGCTTGCATCCCTCCACCTCTGCGATGGGCACGTAGCACCCGTCTAGCAGCAACCTTTCATCCCTTTTCTGTCCAACTCTCTAATGCACGAGTTAACCGTTATTCCCAGTCCTTCATTTATGCAACCAGTCAACTCTGGAACTGTCTTCCTCTGTCTGTATTTCCTACTTCCTATGATCTCCAGTTCTTCAAACGCAGTGTGTCCAGGCATCTCGAAATGAACAATGGCTCTTGAATTTGGCTCTCTTTTTGTATTGTTTTTGTTTGTTCTTAGAATGAACAGTTTGCAGGCCCACGGCCTTTGGTTCCTTCTTCCTTGCATAAAAAAAAAAAAAAAAAAAATGCAACTTCAGGATTGCATTTGACATAGTTAACAGTATGAAAGTTACAAAAAGAGCCTTAACAGCAAAAAAGTCAATTACCGTGACCTAAAGAAATACTTCTTAGAAATAGATTGGGAAAAAGAGCTTAGAAGACAAGATTTCTATCTATCTATCTGTTGCCAGACGCCATAATCCCGTAAGGGGTGGCCATTTGACTCTGAGTTATTTGTTTTACAGGGAGGGGCACTAACCCTCCACCAACCCACTTGTTGACACGTAGGGAGCACGTATGGTTTGGTTATATGGTTACCACCCAGCATTGTAAATGGTTTCTTGGTTTACAGGAAACCATTTGGCTTGTCACTCAGTGTAAAGCCACCTGTAAAGAAAAGCAATAAGAAGTGACAGGAAAGATGGGAGAAATAGGAAGAGAGGAGGACAGGCTCAGAAAGAGAATGGTAAAGGCTAAGGAAGAAGACAAGATTTAAATGTTATATATAGAAAATACTGGGAATTTTTTGAAATAAAGAGTCCAAAATTACATCCCTCAGCACAAAGAAGCAGAAATGAAAGTAAACAAATGGTTTAATAAAGAATGTAAAAAATCAAAAGAAAAAAGTGACTGTTTTGGAATAGATACAGAAGACACAATAGTGAGAGGGCATATAACGACTATAAACAGGCAAGAAATTAATACACAGGGATAAGGAGGGAAGCCCAAAAACAATTTGAGGAGGTCATCATTAACAAAAGTAGTGATCAACTGAAGCTATTTTACAGCTACATCCAAAGCAAAACCAAAGTAAAAGATAAAATACAATTCATTTTGGATGAAGAGATCTTATATACACAAGAGAGATATTTGTGAAGTACTAAATAAGAATTTCCAATCAGTTTTTACAGAAGAAAAATATTTTGAGAGGGATGATATGGAACACGAATGCTCAAACATATTACCAGATATACAAATATCAGAAAAAGAAATACAGGAAGAGTTAAGTAAATTAGACAAAGGAAAAGCAAATGGTCCAGACAAAATTTCATGTTGGTGCTACATGAATGTGCAAAGGAGTTAAGTAGACCATTATTGTTAATATTCAAGAAATCCTTGGGTCAAGTTAAACTGCTAGATATTTGGAAGAAAGCAAACATTGTTCCCTTATTCAAGAAAAGGAATAGACAAAATCCACTCAACTACCGACCAGTATCGTTAACCAGTGTTGCAAAATACTGGAAAAGCTAATAAAAGTTTGCGTAAACCATCTAGAAGAACACAATATGGTAATGGAAAGGCAATTTGGTTTCAGAAAGGGAAAATCATGTGTTACTAATTTATTAAGCTACTATGACAGAGTTGCAGAAACACTACAGAAAGAGAAGGATGGGTGGACAGTATCTATCTAGATATCAAGAAAGCATTTGACAGAGTACCGCACCAAAGACTTTTATGGAAATTGTACTATGAAGGAGGAATCTGAGGCAAACTGTACTGTTGGATGCAAGATTTTCTCAGAAAAAGGGAAATGAGAACAGTATTAAGGGGAAATTACTCATCGTGGAGGGAAGTGACTAGCGGAGTTCCACAGGGCTCAGTGCTGGCACCAATTATGTTTTTAGTGTATATAAATGACATAGATAATAATATTGGAAATGAAAGCTATCTAAATATGTTTGCCAATGATGCAAAAACACAAAGGAGAATTACTAACATAGACGCTTGTAAAGAGCTACAAGAAGATTTAAATAAACTTCATGAATGGAGTAATACATGGCAAATGGAATTCAGTGTGGACAAGTGTCATGTAATCAAGTTTGGTAAAAGTGGGAAAAGACCAGATTGGGATTATAAATTAGGAAGTAAAACCCTACACACATCAGAAAGAGAGAAGGACTTAGATGTGACTATTGGTAACAGACTAACTCCGGCAGACCACATGAATGAAAAAGTATGGAACATGTATACACTGCTTGCAAATATGAGAATAGCATTCACATACATTAATGAAGACATTCTGAGGAAGATAATAACATCTTTCATCAGAGCAACCCTGGAGTATGCATCAGTAGTCTGGAATCCTCACCTCAAGAAACACATAGATACGATTGAAAAAGTTCAAGGGGCTGCTACAAGATGGGTACCAAGCTTAAGGGATCTAATCTATGAAGAAAGATTAGAAAAATTGAATCTGCCAACACTACAGGAGAGAAGAAGAAGAGGAGTCATGATTATGCTATATAACTGCATATCAGGGAAAGAGAAAATAGACATACAGTACATGAATATATAACCTATGGGGAAGTATCAACAAGAGGACACTGCAAAAAACTGCACAAAAAGAGAGGTGATAAAGACGTAAGGAAATTTAGTTTCCCAAATAGGGCAGTTGATCAGTGAAATGCATTACCGAATGAAATAGTGTGTCAAATTAATTCATAAATTTAAGGAGATGTATGATGAAAAATGGTTTAAGACACGGGTCAATACGAGCTTGACTCATTCCTGTAAAGATACAATTAGGTAAGAACACACACACACACACACCCACACTATATTGACCATAACATGGTATATTGATTAAAAACACTCTGTAATGATGTATGTAATGATAATTGACCAAGAGGCCATCAGTGAATTATTTGCTGGGTAATGAACCAATCACAAAAGTGAGAGAAGAGAAAGATTTGGGAGTGCTTGTCCAGGATAGTTTGTCACCTGAAAAACACATTAACAAGACAGTTAAAGAGACATATAAACTCTTGACCAACATAACACTAGCATTTCATTAGATGGATGAGGAGATGATGAAAAAATTGATAGTGGCCTTGATGTGCCCCAGGTTAGAATATGCAGCAGAAGTGTGGTCCCCACACAAAATGAAAGATATAAACAAGATTGAGAGAATACAAAGAACAGCAACCAAGATGGCCCCCAACCTGGCAGATCTGTTGTAGAGAGAGAGGCTGAGAAAGCTGGATTTGCCTTCCTTAGAGGAAAGGAGAGAGAAGGGCGACATGATTGCAGTGTTCAGGGCCATGATGTGAGTAGATAAAATTGACAGAGAAGATCTGTTTGTATGGGATACGAGAGTAACAAGAGGACACAGAATGAAACTAAAGAAGCCAAGCTGCTTGAAGGATATCAAGGAATATAGTTTTCCTTAGAGATGCATGGACCTGTGGAATGTCTTAGATGAAGAGTTGGTACAGGCAAAAAACATTCATGTGTTTAAAACTAGACTAGATAAATGTAGATATGGAGAAAGGACAACACGAGCTTAGCTCAATTCCTGTATACTACAAATAGGTAAATACACACACACACACACACACACAAATAACCCCAGCACCCAATGAAAATGTGTGTACAGTTCATCCTTATATTGACCATTCTAACTTACAGTATATCACTTTCCAGTACCTGTGGGGTAGAGCACTTCCATCAACAGCCATTTTTAAAAAATATAGTACAACACTGATCATGTGTGTCTTTATACATGACTATGTGTGCCATCCATTCACGTCTCTTTTGTTAATTTATTTGCTTTTTCAACTTAGATAGCTTGAGTTTATACATATTCACTAACCATATCAACTATCTTCATGGCTTTCCATACCATCTTGCACCCTCATACTCGCACCCCTATACCCTTTTAGCATTGCAGTTACAGTAATCTCTCAATTATCTGGCATATAGCAGCCAAGGGGATGCTGGAAGGTGACATACTGACAGATAGTACTCTAGTACTCCCCCAAAACCCACAGAAGGGGTGTAAGCCCCTTATAAAACCCAATACCTGCACTGTAAAGCTGTTTCAACATATAAAAACACCATCAAGTACTGTAATAAGCATGATAAAATGCCATTATACTTTACAGGAGGATCTCAGTATTATGAAGAGTTATGGAGTACAGTGCTGTATATATCCTGTGGGAAAGGGGAGTTCAGTGCTGTGAACTTATGTAAATCAATTTAAACAAGAATCAAGTATTGCTACATCTAAAATGCAGATACACTAGGGCCTCCATTCTTGCCCACTGCTGTATGCATTCATATAGTAACCAGTTTATGCAGTTGTTGCTAAACCTGGAGTACCATGGAAACTCGTCCTGTGTACATAGGGACATGTTTTTCATGATAAAAGCACACGCTGACAGACCATGACATAGTTTGCTTCTCTTCTCCCTCCATCTCTGTTTTTCTACCATTTTTCCTCTTTTTTTTTTTTTTTTTTTTTAATCATCCTTTCCTCTATATGTTACTTATATCCCTCTGTCTTATTCATTTTTAAGCCACATCCAAAGGTCATTAAAGAAGGCAATAGAAAGAAAGAAAATTAAATCAAATGGGAAACAATACTTAAGCCTGCACATTCATATCTGAGCTTTATTTGCCCCATGGAAGATTCTCTCTCTCTCTCTCTCTCTCTCTCTCTCTCTCTCTCTCTCTCTCTCTCTCTCTCTCTCTCTCTCTCTCTCTCTCTCTCTCTGTTAATGGAGATGCAGGTGGGATGAAATTTCTGCATAATTATGGACCTGCTGCATTGTTTTCTCAAGGATAATGATGATGATGATGATGATGTAAATAGAATTCTTGCATGCTGATCCATCTATAAGTACAATGTTACTTTTGCAGTATTGAAAAATACATGAATCAGACTCGGTAAGATATGTTCGTTCATTCGTTTCAGAAATAATAATACCCAGTAAAAGTAAAATTACATTTAGTCATAAATCACATGCTTAGACACGCAGTATCATCGCTGATACACTTAAAAAGGAAAGTAAAAGTAATTGTGTGCAGTGCAAGTCTAAAACTTATTCTGCCCGTATCTAACAGATTTTCTTCATATGGTAACAAGAATGAAATGAAGCCATCTGTTGTGAGCCAGAATTCCAAATTATGAGTAAATCTGCCAGGAAAGTGTGTTTGGGTGATGAGGTAAATAGTGCGGCTTTTGATTTTTTTTCAGCTACTCAGGGAATTTAATTAAATTCAGCCATTTACTGTGATGGATAATGACATATGAAGTTTAATTCGCTGGTGGATAATTGAGAGTTAACTAGTAATCTCTCCACTATCCGTTGTAATAGAGCCAAAGGCATGACCGGAAAGTGGTCTTGTCCGGATAGTGGCCCTGAAGCTCCAGCACCAGTCATTCCTGACCCTAACCTAACCTAACCTAAATCAGAAAACCATCTACCTACCTCCCTACCAGACATGCATAGCACTTATTTAAGACCCCATTCACATAAATAATGGACACAAAGCATGAATTACAGTAATTGAATTTTAACCAAAAAATGATGATTTTGAGGTGAGTAAGGCAGAGGTGTTCACAAGTTGACAGCATAGTGTAAGTAAGTAAGTACTGGACATGGCACTCACTAAGAAAATCACCCTTTTTCACATCTTATGGGCTAAAATATGAGATACAAAGTATGAAATAAATAAATTGTTACCAGAAAATTATGATTTAGAGGTCTATCTATCTATCTCTTGCCAGACGCCTCAATCCCGCACAGGGTGGCCACATACAAATCGCCTCCATGTCACTCTGTCCCCTGCCATTTCACTACCACGCTCCCAGCTCACACCCCCTTCTCTCATATACCTCTCCACTCCATCCCTCCATATCATCCTCGGCCTCCCCCTCCCTCTCGCCCCCTCCACCTCACTCACATACACTCTCCTCGTCAGTCTTTCACTCTCCATCCTCTCCACATGCCCAAACCACCTTAACATACTTCTTCTAACGCTTCCCAACACATCCTCAAACACACCACAACGCTCCTTCACTTCCTCATTTGTTAGTCTGTCTCTCCATGTGACTCCACATGCTCCTCTCAAATAACTCATTTCCA
>JAGKTI010005960.1:22123-42631 GCA_018397915.1 Birgus latro
GGGGGTGTGAGTTGGGAGCGTGGTAGTGAAATGGCAGGGGACAGAGTGACATGGAGGCGATTTGTTTGTGGCCACCCCGTTCGGGATTGAGGCGTCTGGCAATAGATAGATAGATAGATGACTTTCACTTTTGACCTCGATTGTTGTGCTTTTTTTTTTTTTGGTCTTGGTGATGATGGTGTCTTCCACTGAGAGCTTTGGGCTTTGGTTTCTGGATGATATCTGTAAACCCGTACACCATCACAAGCATGTGTGTTTCCATTGCTGTCTTGCCAGGCTTAAAGCAAAATTTCATGTTTACGCATTGCTTAAACTGTGACATATCCCCAGATGCATCAGATGCGGCAGACATGACCTCATTCTGTGTTTTGCCACAGCACACTGGCCTTTGCTGTTGTGATATCCGGTGACTGGTGGCAACTAGGAAAGTGGACGATGTAACAGCCACCAACAACCCTCACATAATTCAGCTCATTTCCATCTAGTAGTACCATTCATCAAACTTTTTGATCACTCCTCGTGCATATAAGAACCTGCTCTTCTAGCCTTTAATCAGTTGGCTTTATTAATCTGCTTTATTTCTTTCTATTGCTATACAGTCATCCTTTGGTTATTGCACACACAGTAATTGGTGTTGAACATGGCATGTGATAATGAAAACTTGTGATGACAAAGACCCAGAACCATCCTATTTGGTCCTAGGGACCCAACATCCAACTCTAATTTTCCCTTCAGTGGCAATTTAGACCCATCAGATAAGTACCAGACACACACACAGTAATGGTTAGGTTAACAGAAAGTGATGAAAAGAGCAGCATAATGGAGAATATTTAATCTGTTGCTAAGTACATGTACCTTGGAGAGACTTGAGAAGGGCTTGAGGTGAGGGATTCCAAGGCTAGGGGGTTGAGAGTTAGTGGTCCCAACCACCTGATACTAACTCTTCAGGTAGGGCCTTATCTTATACAAGTAGGATGGGTGCATGTGTTTTTGTGTCTTGGTGGGCCAAGTCTTAGACTTGACCCAGCTCAGGCACACAGTAACAAGATTTTGGCCTGAAAAATGCACTGTAAGGGAAGGAGTGCAGATTTTAACATGGCCATGATGATGAAAACCACGATGACAAGGTGCACTGTGACCAAGGGATTGCAGTACTTCCTACCCTATCCAACCTACTCAACCCACATACTGTATATTTCTGAATATGGTAGAACAGTATTTCCATTGATATAATTTTGCACTTTTCATACTTATTTCAAACACTGTCCTATACCCAGTGGTAGGCTTTATTAATCTTCTTTACTTCTTTCTCCCATACGTGCTCCCTACGTGTCAACAAGTGGGTTGGTGGAGGGTTAGTGCCCCTCCCCGTAAAAAAAAAAAAACTCAAAGTCAAATGGCCACCCCTTACGGGATTATGGTGTCTGGCAATAGATAGATAGATAGATAGACTTCTTTCTCATATTGCTATACTTCATACCCTGTCTAACCACAACTTATACATATTTCTTAACAGTAGTACAGTATTTCCATTGATATCATTTTTTACTTTTCAAACTACAGACCATTGTCCTCTGCCCTTACATTGACCCTTTGACTATGATGACAACTGATTTAATTCATGCTTAATACTGTACCATCAAATGATCTTACTCAGCTTATGAAGCACTTCTAAGAGTACAAGGGTTTATTTTCCTCTCATTTACTTCTCCAGTCCATTGACATCTTTGAGTTATAGTATTAATTTCATTAGATAGTTTTATACAGCTTAGGGTTGTTGTAGTGAAAGGTTTAATGTATGTAATAGCACATTTTCATGTAACTTTGGTACTCAGTTTTCTTTGTGGTACCAAGTTTTTTAGCACCAGTTGCTGTTTATCCATAAGTTTCTCTGCTTTTCAATTTGCTTTTACACTTCAGTCCCTTCTATCACTTTCACCAATTCCAGTCTTTCTCCATTTGCCAACACATAACATTATTTGTCACATATCTCGGCAGCAACTCTTATGTTCATTAACTTTCAGATTTTGTTGCCATAAAGCATTCAAACAACTCAGAACCACCCTGCAAATAGCTTGTTCATAGTTACTTAGCAGCATATGAAATGCATATAATAGAATTAATGTATTTCCACATAAAACTATACAGTATATTGAACAGCCATGGGGACCTCAGACATTGTTTGTCTCCCTTCCACTGAATCACTTTCTCTACTAGGACAACACAAATAACACAATCACTTTTCCAGAATGACACCTCATTAGAAACAAGAGTACAATTGCCCTTTGTCAAAGCTTGTCACAGTCAAGAAATCAGAATTTTTAACATGCATTCCCCCAACATTCCCATGTCATATCACCACAATACAGCCCTCATTTCCTTACCCTAACATAGACACCTAACTTCATAATTTCTGGGGACTAATGCTGGACCACTGCCTGGGTGTTGTTGTTGTTGATCAACCCCAGTTTGTCTGACTGAGCAGATCCATCAACCACGGGCAAGCAACTACCACTGCAGGGCCATTCTGTGCAGTGAACCAGTGTTGTGGTTGACAGCACCTTGCCACATTGAAGCATAGGAAAAAGTTTTCGTGAAAGTTGGGTTCCTGAGTGGATTCTGCATTTACATATCCACCCAGTAAACAAGGGCACCATAGTAGGCTTCACTTTACAACCTTGCCTCATAGCTTAACAACATTCTGTGATACCTTACAATACACCTATCTCCCACATCAAGCACACTGCTTCCTCTCCTTCCCAAACCTCACATTCTATTCACCCATACTTTCACTTACCACCATGTGGCAGTCAGAATCCTAACTCACTCAGACAACTCTCCAACTCTCCCCTCCCACACACAGAAGGCATTATCACATAGCTCCAACAATTAAACTGCAAAGTTGTCAACAAAATTAGCACAAAAACTAGAATACTGGAAAGCTTTTGTATTGTAACAACACCCATCCACTCCACAGACCCCTCTTGTCTCTGCAAAACACTTAATAGTATCATTAAATCACAAACAAACACCAACAAATATCCTTTGTCTAATGCAAGAAAGCCTTGGTTTAATCACGCTTGTTCTAATGCTGTCCGCAACAAGGAGAGGGCCTACAAAAGGTACATGAGCCAGCTCACCCCTGAATCACATCTTTCTTATGTTCTGCCCGGAATCGTGCTAAGTCTGTTCTTCGTTCTGCTAAAAATAATTTCATCCGCACTAAATATTCTCAACTCTCTAACTCGAATTCTTCACGCTCCTTCTGGCACCTTGCCAAAAAACTTTCTAAGAACATTACCTCATCATCCTTCCCTCCTCTTTTCAACTCTGATGGCTCTGTAGCTATTTTTCTTACTGATAAAGCAGATCTCTTCACTCAGACTTTCTCCTCCAATTCCGCATTAGACGAATCTGGTGCTGTTCCTCCATCACTTCCCCCCTCTGACTTCCTTATGGCTGACATTAAAATTTCTTCAGCTGATGTATTTACAGCCATCACTGGTCTCAATACTAACAAGGCATATGGGCCTGATGGGGTCCCTCCTGTTGTCCTCAAGAACTGTGCTTCAGTGCTTACACCCTGCCTAGGTAAACTCTTTCGCCTTTGTCTGTCAACTTGTACCTTTCCTTCTTGCTGGAAGTTTGCTCTCATTCAGCCAGTCCCAAAGAAGGTTGACCATTCCCAACCCTCTAACTATCATCCAATTGCTTTAGCATCCTGTGTTTCGAAAGTGTTTGAGTCTATTCTTACCAGAAAAATTTTAAAGCATCTTTCCTATCACAACCTTCTTTCTGATCGTCAGTATGGGTTCCGTCAGGGACGCTCCACTGGCGATTTTCTCACCTACCTTTCGGAGTCCTGGTCATCTTCTTTTTGGGACTTTGGTGAAAGCTTTGCCATTGCACTTGACATCTCAAAGGCTTTCGATCAAGTCTGGCATAAATCTTTAATTTCTAAACTGCCCTCTTACGGTTTCTATCCTTCTATCTGTGCCTTCATCTCTAGCTTCCTTTCTGGTCGTTCTATAGCTGCTGTTGTAGACGGCCATCGCTCTTCTCCTAGCTCTATCAACAGTGGTGTTCCTCAGGGTTGTATCCTATCACCATCTCTCTTCCTTTTATTCATCAGTGACCTTCTAAGCCGTACCTCTAACCCTATCCACTTGTACGCTGATGATTCCACCCTTCACTTTTCCATTCGGTTCCTGCAACGTCCGTCTCAGCAGTTACTTCAGCAAACAGGGGTTGAGGCTATGGCACACCTAATGTCTGACTTGGCTCGTATCTTTGACTGGGGTAAAAATAATCTTGTTTTTAATGCATCAAAGACTCAGTTCTTACACCTATCAACCCGCCAGAATCTTCAACAGGAGTACCCACTGATGTTTAATAATGTACAGCTCACTCCTGCATCATCCATAAACATACTTGGGGTTTCATTCACTAGGGATTTATCTTGGAAGGAACATATTACATCTCTTTTGAAATCTGCTTCCAAGAGATTAGGTGTGCTAAGCCGACTCCGAACCTTCTTTACCCCTGCACAGTTGTTGACTTTGTACACGGGTTTTATTCGCCCCTGTTTAGAGTACAACTTTCATGTGTGGGGAGGCTTCCCACAATAGGGTGGAGTCAATGGCTTTTCGTCTTATTAACTCTCCTCCTCTTACTAGCTCTCTTCAACCTCTGTCTCTTCGCCGCACTGTTGCATCTTTATCTCTTTTCTGTCGCTACTTCAATGGCTACAGTTCCTCTGAACTATCTGCTTGCATCCCTCCACCTCTACGACGGGCACGTAGCACCCGTCTAGCAACAACCTTTCATCCCTTTTCTGTCTAACTCTTCATTGCAAGAGTTAACCATTATTCCCAGTCCTTCATTTATGCAACCGGTCAACTCTGGAGCTGTCTTCCTCTGTCTGTATTTCCTACTTCCTATGATCTCCAGTCCTTCAAACGCAGTGTGTCCAGGCATCTCGAAATGAACAATGGATCTTGAATTTGGCTCTCTTTTTGTATTGTTTTTGTTTGTTCTTAGAAGGAACAGTTTGCAGCCCACAGCCTTTGGTTCCTTCTTCCTTGCATTAAAAGAAAAAAAGTAAGAAATAAATAAAAAATAAATAAATCCACACTGCCATCACCTCCAGCACTCAAGACATCCTTTCTTTTAAAGAACAAGCTGATATACTCGTGATCCACACTGAAAACATAATTCACTTAACCCCAATTTGAGGTGAGTTAGAAAAAGTCTTCTCTACATAGGCAGTCCTATCACTTTGACCAAGGTGTAACCCCCTTCACTCCAGAACAGTCAAATAACATTATCAAGAAAACAAAAGGCTTTTCATGTGCAGGGTTGGATGACAACAGCAAGCAACACCTGCAACATTTAGGACCATATGGCATCCAAATCTTCACAAGTGTTCAACATCTATCCAAATTTACTATATAGTATTTCTAACATTTGGAAACTTGGGACAGTCTTAAACCAGGCAAGGACCAAACACACCCTTATACATACAGACCCATAAAACTGCTTAGCACACATTCAAGATAACTGAACTGCTTTTTTGACAGCCACGTCTTATGTCCCCCTTGCTCCATCAGAATGTGGCTTCAGAGCACAGTACTCCACAAACACCTCACAAACCAACCTCACACTACATGCATATGACGGTGCCAACTTCACGAGACCTGCACAACTAACACTTCTTACAATAATAGATATAAATAAATTTTGATGCTGTTCCCCAAAACAAACTAATCACCATAATCTATAATACAGACATGAGGAATAATACCAAGCACTGGCTTGCCAACTATTTATCTGGTAGGCAAGCACATGTTATACTCTAGGGCAAGTCATCATGAACACAAAACTTCCCTAACAGAGTTCCATGATGATGCATTCTTTTACCCACACTTTTCAACCTATACATGCATTACTGTACATTCTTACATCCCAACTGCCCACAAACAGTGCCTCATACAAAGACAACAAAAGAAAGAAAGCATATAGTGAGTGGATGAGGAATGGGCGTCGAAGAAGTTGAGAGACAGAAGAGAGAGTTATATGGAGAGAGGAGGAGAGAGGTGAAAAGATTAGTAAGAGAGAGTAAGAAGAGAGTGGATGAGGAATTTGGAAGGAATTTGAGTCCAAAGTGGAGGGAATGTAAGAAAATGTTCTGGAAAGAGGTAAAGAGAGTTAGACAGGGTGCCAAAGAAATTACTGTAGTTGGGAACTGATAGATAAAAGTGGTAGATTACTTGTGGAGAAAGGAGAAAAAGTGAGCAGATGGTGAGAACACTTTAAGAAATTTTTTGAAAATAGAGAATAAAAGTAATGCAAGTATAAGTGGCTGGGGAATGGCTAGGAGAAGGAGGGATGTGGGAAGAGAGAAAGAAAGCAGTAGGATGGAAGTTGTGGAAGCAATGAAGAAAGTCAAAATGGGGAAAGGCCCAGGAATTGATGGAGTATGTGGTGAAGTGCTGAAGTATGGGGGAGAGATAGTAATAGAATGGATGTGGAAGGTGTGCTAAGTGGCCTGTGAGGAAGTTAGAGTCCCGGAGGATTGGAAGTCAGGTATAATTATTCCTCGCAACAAAGGAAAAGGGGAAAATGATTGTGGTAATCACAGGGGCATTTGCCTTCTTAGTGTAATAGGAAAAGTATATGGTAGGATACTTATTGACAGAGTTAGGGAAATAACGGAGGAATTAGTTGGAGAAGAACAGGGAGGTTTTATGAAGGAAAGAGGTTGTGCAGATCAGATATTCATTCTTTGATCTTTGGTGGAAAAGTTTCTAGAGAAGGGAAAGAAGTTGTATGCAGCCTTCATGGATTTGGAGAAAGCATATGACAGGGTGGATGGATAAGGATTGTGGAAAGTATTAAGAATATATGGAGTGGATGGGAAGTTGCTGAAGGCCGTAAGGAGTATGTATGAGGGTGCTAAGGCTGCAGTGTGTGTGAATGGTGAACTGAGTGAATTTTTCCATTTGAAGGTTGGATTGAAACAAGGATGTGTCATGTCTCCATGGTTGTTCAGTCTGTGTATGGATGGGGTTATAAAAGAGATACAACGTAGGGCAGTGGATGTTGGAGTGGCCCTAGTGAGAGAGGGCAGTGTTTGGAAACTGCCTGTACTGTTCTTTGCAGTTGATACTGTGTTGTTAAGTGAAGACGAAAGGGAGCTGCAAGGCTTGGTAGATGAGTTTCAGAGAGTGTGTAAGAAACAGAATCTAAATGTGAATGTAGGGAAGAGTAAAATGATGGTCTTCAAGAGGAGTGAAATCAGTGAATGTACAGTGAGATTGGATGGGGAGGATATGGAGAACGTGAGTGCGTTTAAGTACTGTTCTTGGGTAGTGTGATGAGTAAGGATGAAAATTTAGAGGGTGAAGTGCTTGAAAGGGTGCAGCAGTTAAGAAAGGTTGCTGGTTCGTTGAAAGCAGTGATATGAAACAGGGAAGTGAGCATGGAAGTGAAAAAGCTGCTACGTGACAATATTGTGATACCAACTCTAACATATGGAAGTGATGCTTGGACTCTGTTGGAGGGACAGAAGTCAGGAGTGAGAGCAGTGGAAATGAGTTATTTGAGAGGAGCATGTGGAGTCACATGGAGAGACAGACTGACAAATGAGGAAGTGAAGGAGTGTTGTTGTGTGGATGTGGATGTGATAGGGAGCGTTGGGAGAAACGCATTAAGGTGGTTTGGCCATGTGGAGGGGATGGAGAGTGAGAGACTGATGAGGAGAGTGTATGTGAATGAGGTGGAGGGGGGGAGAGGTAGTGGGAGGCCAAGGATGAGATGGAGGGATGGAGCGGAGAGGTATATGAAAGAGAGGGGTGTGAACTGAGAGTAGGGGGGTGTGAACTGGGAGTAGGGCAGTGAAATGGTAAGGGACAGAGCGACATGGAGGCGATTTGTTTGTGACCTTCTAAGCTGTACATCTAACCCTATCCACTCATTTGCTGATGATTCCACTCTTCACCTTTCCATTCAGTTTCTGCAACGTCCATCTCAGCAGTTACTTCAACAAAAAAGGGATAAGGCTATGGCACACCTAATGTCTGTCTTGGCTCATATCTCTGATTGGGGTAAAAATAATCTTGTTATTTTTAATGCATCAAAAACTCAGTTCTTACACTTATCAACCCAACAAAATCTTCCTCAGGATTACCCACTAATGTTTATTAATGAACAGTTATTTCCTGCATCATCCTTGGACATGCTTGAGGTTTCATTCTCTCGGGATTTGTCTTGGAAAGAACATATTACAGTACATCTCTTGTGATATCTGCTTCCAAGAGATTAGGTGTGCTAAACCGATTCCGAACTTTCTTTACCCCTGCACAGTTGTTGACCTTGTACACGGGTTTTATTCGCCCGTGTATGGAGTACAACTCTCATGTGTGGGGAGGCTTCCCACATGCAGCTCTTCTCAATAGGGTGGAGTCAAAGGCTTTTCGTCTCATTAACTCTCCTCCTCTTGCTGATTCCCTTCAACCTTTGTCTCTTCGTTGCACTGTTGCATCTTTATCTCTCTTCTATCACTATTTCAATTGTCACTGTTCTGTCTGCTTGCATCCCTCCAACTCTACGACGGGCACGTAGTACCCGTAGTAACCGTCTAGCAACAAACTCTCATCCCTTTTCTGTCCAACTCTCTAATGCAAGAGTTAACCGTTACTCCCAGTCCTTCATTTATGCAACTGGTCAACTCTGGAACTGTCTTCCTCTGTCCGTGTTTCCTACTTCCTATGATCTCCAGTCTTTCAAATGCAGTGTGTCCAGGTATCTCGAAATGAATGGATCTTGAATTTGGCTCTCTTTTGTATTGTTTTCCTTTTTCTTGGAAGGAACAGTATATGGGCCTGTGGCCTTTGGTTCCTTCTTCCTTGCATTAAAAAAAAAAAAATGACAAAGATAACATTACCATACTGACCACTTGCCACATCACAGACACAGCTTGTGCACAGTAACAAGACTGTCACAGCCCACTTTAGACATGGGTCAAAAACAATAGACCATTGATTTCACCATCCACATCCACCGTGACAGTCATCACCAACAGCAGTCATGAGATCAGGTATGCCTTTAACGCTGTAGTTAAGAATGTACCAGTGTTACACATCTCATCCATTAAGACCCTTGGAGGGGCATATGACACTGAACTCACCTTCAGGGACCACATACTAGACATCTAGACATCTGCTTGTGGTGCACCCCTAGACTCAGTGCACTCAGGGTAATTACAGTGACAAACTTTGTCACTGTAATTACCCAAAAAGAATTAAGAAACACTCTCCCTACTTTACAGACAAGATATAAAATCAGTTATGTCCTGTGGCTCCCCAGCATGGGGCCCTTGTACTGTCTAATACCCAACACAACACCTTGTAGATCATTCAGAACATTGCCCTGTGCATCATCACTGGCTGCGCTATTACCACTCTCACAGCTTACTTACACTGTGAAACTAAAGTTCTCCCTTTTAGAGTGTATTTTGACATGAGAGGCACATAATTCTAGATGGAAGTCTTTTCTAACACACAAAACCCCTGTCACATATGACAGATTCACACAACACAACTAGGCACATAAATATTCAGCACACAAACATTACCCGACTCTCTTCACCAACATCCCACCTCCAAACATTCCAGCACTAGCAGTAAAGAAACACTTGTATACTGTATTCATTTCTTGTGCAGGCAATACAACACCTTGATCAGAACACAATACTAACAAGCCCCCTCACCCCCCCTCAACATCCACACATCAGAGGTATCCTTAAATAGAGCTGATCGAGCTCAGCTAGCTGGACTTAGATCAGAATATCACTCAATCTTCCCTAGTTACTAGCTTTAATTTGGATTGGATGGAATCATAGATGACTCGTATCCCACTTGTAGAGTAGGCCCACACAACATTACCTACATTATAGAGCTCTGCCACTGCACAACATACATTGCATTAAGATGCATACATCATCAAAGGTGTAGGGAACCTGTGGGATGACCCCATAGAGGCAGTTGCTTACCTGTGGTCAGTGGGTCTGCTGGTCCAGGCAGAGTGGGGTTAATCATGAACAGCAGCTGCAACAACAACTCCCTCAAACATCAATCAGCTCATCACATATATACTTCATTACTTTCTTAAAAACTTTCAACATCGTTCAACAATGTTCCTTCCTCACCATGTATGTACTGGTACTGCATAACACCTCCATTGTCCTTATTTTGTTCACCTTATTGCAGTCATTTTGGTTCTGTAAATGATGTAGTCAGCCCTCTCGTGATTTTACCGTTACTGTATCTTCCTAACTGCGAGTATTTGAGACACATACTAGTGTACTATGGAAGCCACCCTGTTTAGCAGTTGCTAGGTGTTCTTATATGTATTGAAAAATATGTCACTCTTACCTTATACACACATTACATCCTACCTAAAGCATTCAACAGATTTCATTTATTGTTAAGTTTTGCACTTTTTTTTTGTCAAATGAACTTTTGTACAAGGATACAATTGTACCCATCATCCATACAGCTTGTACAGCTCAAATCATCTGGGGTTTATGAATGTTTACCATAAAAAGGTTACATATCCCTCCAGTACTAACTATAATTTGCAGAATCCATATCATAAGTACTTTCTTTCTATGTATTATTCAGCCTTTTCATATCTTCTTCACTTTTGCCATTGACAGATTCTCTAGCACTTTAATCCATCTCTGTGCCCCACCAAAGCCAGTCATTTAAGCCACTACCATTCTTTTATTTTCCCATTACAGTATTTCTCTTTCATTTGTTATTATCTTTCCATTCCATGTTTTACAGTTTTCCAATTATACTGGATTCATTGCTATGTAATTGCAGGAGATATAAAGACAGATTCTTATTGGAAGTGAAGTTGACATAGATTACCCCATTATTATGCTGTCAGTTTCAGTTTGTACAACTTTTATTGCTGCAGAAGTTTTATTATGCAAATTTTTTTCTTTCTTTTTATTTGGCTGTGAATTGTGCAGTGTTGAATATTTATGTTGTGTTAGAATGTCTACACCTTAGTGTAATATGAAAATATAAATATTCCTATCAGGGCATTGTCCATATTTAAGAAGTATAAATAGGTCTCTCTGCTTGAGGTTTGGCTTTGTGTTGTGTTGTTTATATGCAGGTCAGTTTTTATCATCATCATCATTATATCACATCCAGTGTAAACATTGGATGACAAGAACCAGATTACTTTATATCTCTTTGTTTTTTTTTTTTCATTCTTGTGAACAGCAGAAAAGCAGTACTATCCTCCTTGCAAAGTTGTGGAACTAGGAAATGACCCTTAAATCATTAACCCATAACCCATAACGAATACAGAAACTTTGATCTTTCCAGACTTCAAGAAAGAATTAAAGGTAGTTAGGTTCATGTGGTTATGTGAAATGTGAGAGGCATTTATGAAGATTAATGTCAGATAAAAGTAGTGTTTATAGAAGAAAGGTATGGTATGAAGACAGTGGAGATAATAAAACTGAGAGGGAGTGAACTGGTTGAGTAGGAAGGTGTAACATGTATGAGGTTTGGTGTGAACATTCATGGATTGGGTAGAGAGGTTTGAGATGGTGAAATTGGTTGTGGTAATTCCATACCAGTATGTACCTTGTGATGATAAAGATTTTAAATTGAAAGATAGATATTGGGAGCAGCTTAATAGAGTGGTAAAACATGCCAAGATGTAGAATGTTTGTGTAGAGAGCTTTAAATGGATGAGTTGGTACATACCTTTTCAGTAATCTAATGGTTAATTTTGTGCTTTGAGGGAAAAATGGTGATGGATGTTAGGTGAAGGAAATGGTATGAGTCTTGTCATTCTTTGTGTACAGTAGTCCAATTTGCCTTCCCTTCATTACAGTACGTTCAGCAGTACCTCCACCGTGGCCAAGTGATACGCACCAAGAATGACTACCAGTCAGGTCAGGACCGACTGGAGTTGTGGCTTGAGAATGCTCAGCTCATTCTCAATGCCACCAATGTGTGCACGGTAGAGGCTGTCCAGGAGCATGGTGATAAGCTCAAGGTAGGTTATGGTGATGTGAACCTTCATGGTCATTATTCAGAATAACAGGAACAGTTGTGGTGAGCAATGATCACCTATCCATCCTCCTCCCGCCTGTGTCTAGCTTGCTTCTTTGTATCTGCTTTCACAGTAAGATGGGAAGGGGTTGGTGACAGGGATAACAAGTATGGAGAGGTGAGACAAGTAGATGTGGAGGGAGAGGTAGACTTGGATAGAGTACGGGAAAAAGGTAGAGTCATTATTATGTAACTATTGTTCCTTCACCCAGTTAGCAGCTGGGCAGCTCTGCTGAGCTCCATATGAGCTGACCTAGAGAAGGTTTAGAGAGGAAGTGTGTGTCTGGCCAATGATGTTCACTGAAGATTTCTCTTTTCTTGTGATTAATTAATAATGCAGTACCCAAGGCCATCTAGATGCTCAGTAAGGGAAACGTAACTTCAGACACTACACCCCTTGAGTCATCAAATAGAGGGTTTTATCCTAAAATCCACCAATATGTTGTACAGACCCCAACTTCGTTGGGCAAAAATTCTACTGTGAATCATGTTTCAGGGTGAATGCTTACATTATAGTACCTGTAGCTTTATTCTTATTGGACTGTACATTAGTCACAATTTAAGACAGGGAAGCAACGCTCTTGCAGTAACACAAGTATTTAATTTCTCCGTTGATTATTCAGTAACATGATAATATCACTCAGTTGCGTGGGAAAAGCTGAATGGGAAGTGGATGCAATTAGGTATTGGATCTCCAGATGGCTACTTTTGTTTGCAACTCATGCATTGTGCTTTTGTTTGTCGTTCCTAGGGTTCCTTAACCTAAGCTGACGCACATGACCCACATCTCATACCTGCCGCTGCCTGCCGCAGTTGTGTTGACTGACGTTATCTAGAATCATTTATTTATCATCATTCATTCATTCATCATCCAATCCTACTTAGCCTGTGTAGCATTTATTAATTTAGTTTTTTATTTCCTTGCTCATCATTTCGCATCAGAACTCAGATCATGCGGTTCCAAACTAACTTTGGTGACAATGCCTAAGCACTGTGAAAGCGTTAAGAACACAAGTAAAGCATTTATTTGCAAGGAAAAAGTACTGTGAAATTGTTGCATGAAGTGGAGTGTGGTGTTGGAGCTTAATATGAAAGAAAGCTAGGGGTCCCAGATCCATTACCTGGACCTGGGACTGTGCAGTGAGTGGAGCCTGTGGTATGTCTACCCCCGCTTTATTATTACCGATTATGACTAAATACAAGAATAAGCCCAGGGGGGATGAGAGTGGGTTCATAGAATGTAGGAAGTTTAAGGGGAAGAGCAGGGGAAGTTGTTGAGGCATTCAGTAAGAGATGAGTGGATGTGGCATGTTTGCAGGAAGTCCAGTACAGGAGTGGATCAGCCAGAAAGATTGTTGGGAATGATTGCCACTATAAGTAGTTTTGGCAGGGGGGGACGGACAGATATGGGGGTGTGGGTGTGCCGGTTGCGGAAAATGGGGGGACTGTATTATGAATGTTATGAGAGTAAGCGATAGGATATTGGTAGGGAAAATTTTGTTTGGTGGAATGATGACTGCATTTTATTTTTTTTTTAAATAACAGAACAGAGGAAGGAAAAACAAAAGAATTAAAACAAAAATATCCATACACCAGGTTACTGGTGTCTTCCATTCATGAAATATCTATAACAGTTAGATTTGAACAGCTGTAGGTTGAAGTTTGGAGGGAAACAACTCTGAAGAAGTGAATTCGGGGAATAAAAGAATTCTGATAGGCGGAAGTTCTGCAATATGGCTGTGTGACATTCCAGTCATGAGTGCTGCCGGATGCCTGTGTAGCATGAGGGAAGGCTTGGAGAGGTGGCACAATGGATGCAACTTTGTCTGAGCATTTGCCATAAAAATATCTGTAAAATAATGAAAGGGAGGCAGCATTCCTTCTCACTCATAGAGGAGGTAAATTATTTGTAATAGCAGGGTTATTAATAATTCCAACATCTTTCTTCTGAATTTTGTCTAGTTGTTTTAATGCAACCTTTCCACATCCATTCCACAAGTGTGAGCAATATTCAAGCTGAGAGCGCACATGACTCTTGTAAACTATAGCTATCTGCTCGTCAGTGAAGAAGTTATGGACTCTGTATAATAATCCAAGTTTCTTTGAGGCGGTTTTAGCAAGTGATCTGACATGAGAGGTCCACCTGAGGGCCCTGTTAAGTGAGACGCCGAGAATATCAATACTTTTGAAGACAGGAATATTAGTAGCATTGAGGGTAATATTTGAATCAGGCAATATCTGTCTATTAGTAAATTGTATATACTGTATTTGGTTTTACTAGCATTAAATGAGACAAGGTTGTTTTGTCCCCATTCATTGATCATAGATAAGTTTTGATTTATGGAGATGGCTGTGCTGAGTTGAGAATTTGAGTTATCAGACTTTGTAAATGGGTGTCTGAGTGTGAATGAACTGTGAAGTGTTGAGTCATCTGCATATGAATGGATGGGATTGTGGGTGACAGATAAGAGATCATTAATATGAACCAGGAACAGGATTGGCACCAGAACTAATCCCCGTGGCACGCCGGCGTTACTTGAGTGGAAATTGGAATATACGTCATCTATTTTTACTCTTATTTTTCTATCGCTGAGATATGAGGCAAGCAGAGGAACAAAAGACGTTAGTCCATAGCAAGGGAGTTTGGACAGCAAGGAACTATGCCAAAGCCTTAGAAATATCAAGGGCTACTGTGTGAGTTTCTCCATATAGGTCGATTGATTGATGGATGGTATGAGTCAGAAGATTGACTATGTCAATGGTGGATCTTTCGTGGCGAAAACCATATTGTTTATCGCTAATTAAGTTGTTGGATTCAAGGTGTTTAACTATGTGCTTGTTTATTAAAATTTCAAATACTTTACCAAGAGAAGATGTGACAGCTATTGGTTTGTAATCAGAGGGATCAGTGGAACTTCCTTTCTTTGGAATTGGGTGGATATTGGCTTCTTTCCATGAATTAGGGAACGAAGAAGTATGTATGCATAGTCTGAATAGTTTAGCAAGAACAGGTGCAAGTTCTGGGAAAATTTTTGCAAAACAATTGGAGGAATTCCATCTAGGCCTGGAGCTTTGTTGGTACATAAATTGTCTAGGATAGATTTTACTTATCTTGTCTGTATTTTAAGTGGAACAGTTTCGGGAGAGTCAAGTTCTAATACTGGGACGTTCTAACTGAATTTCTCTAAGATAGAATTTCTAGCAAATGTACTGGCAAAGATATTTGCTTTCATATGTGGGTCATTTGTAATGTTGCCATCTGAAGATTTTAGTGGGGGGATGGATGATGACTTGTTAAAGTTATTATTGAAAGAATTAAGAGTTGACCAGAATATTCTGTTGTCATTAAGGTTGTTAAGTAGTTTTGATGCTTGATTATGAAGAAAGTTTGATTTGGCGAGAGATATTACAGCTTTTGCATGGCTTCTAGCAATTTTAAATTGACAGAGTGATTCAGATGTTTTTGATTTTAAGTAAGTGTTGTTTGCTAATGACTTTTGGGCTGAAGCTCTTGCACAGTTGTTATCAAACCATTTTGGAGAGTTCAATCTTTTAGTGAACTGTTGACTTGGTATGAACAAATCCATACCAGCTAGTATTAAATCACTAATATGGGACTGGGTAGAGTTGGCATCACTAGAGAAGAAAGACTGCCACAGAATGTCAGCAAGATAATTTCTAAATCCATCCCAGTTTGCCCTGTCAAAGTTCCATCGGGTCACCCTGACAGGTTCAGAACGTGGAGGTTTTGGGGGGCTAAGTATTGAGGCTTTGATGAGATTGTGGTCCACAGGTTGGCTTGGATGAGGTAGAGAAGGATAGATTTTGGGATGACTTAATACGTGCAGTAGGTGGTATGGGGGAAGATGAGATAGTGGTTTTGGGAGGGGACTTAAATGGTCATGTAGGTGAAGCAGCTCAAGGTTATTAAGAAGTACATGGGGGGATGTGCATGCGGTATAAGAAATGTGAAAGGGGAAAGGATACTCGAGTTTGAGGAGGCAATGAACATGATTCTTTGCAGCATACATTTTAGGAAAAGAGAGAGTAGGTTGATTACGTACGAGTCTGGGGGAAATAGCTGTCAGATAGATTATTGTCTGGTCAGGAGGGCTGATAGGAAGTTAGTGAGGGATGTTAAAGTTACAGGAAGCGAGGAGTGTGTGCAGCAGCACAAATTATTGATTTGTGACATGGTGCTTAAAGAACGAATGATGAAAAAGAGGACTTGTGTACCTAGGAGGATAATATGGAAGCTGGAAAACCAA
This sequence comes from Birgus latro, assembly GCA_018397915.1. Lineage (NCBI taxonomy): Eukaryota > Metazoa > Arthropoda > Malacostraca > Decapoda > Coenobitidae > Birgus > Birgus latro. The sequence continues at coordinate 38,532 of JAGKTI010005960.1, forward strand.
GCAGTAAGGCATGCCTTCTATAGCGAGATTAGGAGAGTGGTGTCTGAACAGGGAGCCGTAGACAGAGGCGTTAATGAACAGTACAGAGCCATCAAGAACAACCTCTTGATAGTTACTGATGCAATATGCAGTTGGACAAGAGGCCCACCAAGACATAAAGTAACTTGGTAGTGGGATGAGGGTGTAGAAGCTGCAGTTAAGGAGAAAAGAAGGCTTTTCCAGGAATAGAAGAAGGGTGGTAACAATTAGGAATACTTGGCTGCCAAGGGTAGGGCTAGAAGAGAGGTATACAGGCCGAAGTATGAATCACAGAGACTTTTACTTGATAACCTAAATCATGTGGAAAGGAAAAATATGATATTTAAGGTGGTAAATCAGGTGAATGGGGATAATCGGGATATTATAGGTGAGCAGTGTGTGAAGAATGATGAAGGAAGGATAGTGGTGAACAGTGGGGATATTAAAGATGCATGGAGAGAGCATTATACCTGGTTGTTGAATGAGGAGTTTGACTGGGACAGGGAAGGTTTGGAGCCAGCAGATCCAGTGTTTGGTCCGTGGCCTTTGATTGATGCTGCTACTGTGATTGAGGCAATAGTCAGGATGCAGGTGGGGAAGGCATCAGGTGTATCTGGGTTGACTGCCAAAATGTTGAAGGCCTCAGGAGGTATAGGAGTGAAGTTAGTCACTAACCCGATAAATATGATTATACAGTATATGAATGTGTTGTCCCAGATGATTGGCTGAAGAGTGTAATTGTAAATCTGTACAAAGGGAAGGGTGATGCCCTGGAAAGAGGAAATAATAGAGGTATAAAGCTTTTAGATCAGATCAGATAATGAGTTCTAGAATGTATGATTAGAGAAAGAGTGAATATTGATGAGATGCATAGTAGGTTTATGCCAGGCAGAGGGCCCATTGATGCCATATTCATTGTTCGACAGCTTTAGGAAAAATATATAGGAAAGAAAAGGGAACTGTACTTTGTTTTTGTTGATTTGGCAAAGGTCTTTGACAGAGTCCCTAGAGAGGTGGTGAAGTGAGCAGTGAGGCAGCTTGGGTTGGAGGAATGTCTGGTTAAGGTGGTTATAGCCATGTATGTGGGTGCTCGCACCCAGATAAGAGTGAATGGAGATTCGAGTGATGAGTTTTCCGTGAATGATGGTGTGCATTAGGGGTCAGTTTTGAGTCCTTTGATGTTTATCATGGTACTTGAAGCCCTCTCACATGACTTCAGAAAGGGTCTCTCATGGGAGATGTTGTATGCTGATGACTTACTGTTGATTTCAGAGAATGAAAGGAGGTGGAGGAAAGATTTAGGAAGTGGAGAGATGGTATGGGGCACAAGGGCTTAAGGGTAAATGTAGATAAAACAAAAGTGATGATATCTAGGGTCGGTGGCAGTACAGTCAAAAATGAGGGAGAGTGGCCATTTGCAGTTTGCCACAAGGGAATGGGAAGTAATTCCATCTTGCACAGTGTTTGTGATAAATGGGTGCACAAGAGATGTAGTGGTATTAGAGGTAGACTGTGAGATAATGCTGACTTTATGTGTGTGGCGTGTCGTGGAGAGCAGGTGGAGATTGTCAGGAGTGAAAGGATTGAACTTGCTGGTGAGTCTCTTTGAGTGTGTGTTTTGTTATTTGGGAGATATGTTATGTGCTGGAGGTGAGGCTGGAGCTAGCTTTGTGGCTAGGGTGAGAAGTGGTTGGAAGAAGTTCAGGGAGCTGTTGCCCCTCCTGACATTGAGAGGACTCTTCCTATGTGCTAAGGGGTCTTTGTATGCAGCATATGTTAGGAGTGTGATGCTGTATGGTAGTGAGACCTGGGCAGTAAAGGAAGGGGATATTCGCAGGCTCAAACATACAGAAATTACAGTACAGTAATTAGATGGATGTGCAGTGCGTCCCTGCATCCAAGGCATTGGGGGGCTGGGTTTACGATGGAAGAGTTGAGAGATAGGATGGGACTGGAGTGTATTGATGTTGTGATGAGGAGAGGTAAATTGAGATGGTTTGGGGATGTGGAGAGGATGGGGGATGATAATTGGGTGCAGAAGGTGAGGAGCGTGAATATCGGTGATGGGGTTGCGTGGGGTAGACCGAGAAAGATGTGGGATGAGGTCATTAAGTGTGATCTCAGGATTAAGGGACTGAACAGGGATGCTGCCATAGATCGAGCAGCATAGAGAGCCCCCATTAGGTGACCAAGGCCAACACATGCAAGCATGTTGGAGCCTTCAAAAATGAAATGAAAACAATATTTGGACAGTCAGATAAAATGAGATGGGTTTGTTTACGATGTTGATACTGTACTCTCTTTGTAGTGTTAATGATGAGGGAGCAGTAAAATTCATGTTTTCACATTTAGTGCTTCGAGTGTGAAAAGGGCTTTGTAACCAGTCTTTGTTATGAACTAATGTACTTGCGTTTAGGAAATTTGGCTCTTTCAGAATGTGAAGAGTCTGCGTGTTGACATAAGAAGTTAGGTAAAATAGTTATGAGGACTCAGTTCTTGTGAATTATGCCACTGTATCATACAAATTGTACTGCTTGGCTGACTTGTTTATTATTCAGGAAGTCCAGTACAGGGGTGGATCAGACAGAAAGATTGTTGGGAAGGATTGCTACTATAAGTTGTTTTGGCAGGGGGGAACTGACGGATATGGGGGTGTGGGTGTGTTGGTTGCAAAGAAATGGGTGGAATATGTCATGAATGTTATGAGAGTAAGTGATAGGATATTAGTAGTGAAAATTTTGATCAGGCAGAAAATGATTTCAGTCATATCGGCATATGCTCCACAGGTAGGATTGGATGACGCAGAGGATAGATTTTGGGATGATTTAATACGTGTAGTAAGTGGTATGGGTGATGATGAGGTAGTGGTTCTGGGAGGGGATTTAAATGGTCATGTGGGTGAAGCAGCTCAAGGTTATGAAGGAATCCATGGAGGATGTGCATATGGTGTGAGGAATGCGGAAGGGGAAAGAATACTCGAGTGTGGGGAGGCTATGGACATGATTGTGTGCAACACACATTTTAGGAAAAGAATCAGCCGGTTGATTACGTACGAGTCCGGGGGAAATAGTAGTCAGATAGATTATTTTCTGGTCAGGAGGGTTGATAGGAGATTAGTGAGGGATGTTAAAGTTATAGGAGGCGAGGAGTGTGTGCAGCAGCACAAACTGTTGATTTGTGATTTGTGACATGGTGCTTAAGGAACGAGTGATGAGATGGAGGACATATGTACCTAGGAGGAAAATATGGAAGCTGGGAAACCAATCAGTAAGGGATGCCTTTTATAGTGAGATGAGGAGAGTGGTGGCTGAACAGGAAGCCGTAGATAGAGGCATTAATGAACAGTATAGAGCCCTTAAGAACAACCTCTTGAGAGTTACCGATGCAATATGCGGTTGGACAAGAGGCCCACCAAGACATAAAGTAACTTGGTGGTGGGATGAGGGTGTAGAAACTGCAGTTAAGGAGAAAAGAAGGCTTTTCCGGGAATGGAAGAATGGTGGTAACAGGGAGGAGTACTTGGCTGCCAAGGGTAGGGCTAGAAGAGAGGTATACAGGGCGAAGTCTGAGTCACAGAGACTTTTACTTGATAATCTAAATCATGTGGAAAGGAAAAATATGATTTTTTAGGGTGGCAAATCAGGTGAAGAGGGATAACGGGACATTGTAGGTGAGCAGTGTGTGAAGAATGATGATGGAAGGGTAGTGGTGAACAGTGAGGATATTAAAGATGCATGGAGAGAGCATTATAGCCGGTTGTTGAATGAGGAGTTTGATTGGGATAGAGAAGGTTTGGAGCCAGCTGATCCAGTGTTTGGCCCTTGGCCTTTGATTGACGCTGCTACTGTGAGTGAGGCAATAAGCAGGATGCGGGTGGGGAAGGCGGCAGGTGTGTCTGGGTTGACTGCCGAAATGTTGAAGGCCTCAGGAGATACTGGGGTGAGGTTAGTCACTGACCTGATAAATATGATTATATATGAGTGTGTTGTCCCAGATGATTGGCTGAAGAGTGTAATTGTAAATGTGTACAAAGGAAAGGGTGATGCCCTGGAAAGGGGAAATTACAGAGGTATAAAGCTCTT
>JAGKTI010005961.1:0-30087 GCA_018397915.1 Birgus latro
GGGTACAGGCACGCGAAGCGAGTGTTTATTTCTTGCTGTCACCGCTCGGAGAAGTATTCTTCCTTTGACCTCCGTTTGCTCGATAACTATTGGGGTAATCGATTTCCTGTATGGACCATGATAAAGATCAGTGAATTCTACGTATGAATAAAACATACCTATGTAATTTATATAATGAAAAGTCCTTGTTACATAGGCGGAATTATAACGGTTTTTGTCCGTCCAAGAGGAAAGTGCACCGCGGCCGTGAGTACCCTGTAGTTTTGTGCGATTTACTTGGGAACTATGAGGCGTATCAAAATAAACTGGTTATCAGGAGAAAGCTCATGAAATTCTACATAAGATTATATAATAAAAACATGAGGTGGGCTAGAAAACTTATGAGCTAGAGGTCCCTGAAAAAAAAAAACATTTTTTTTTTTTAAATGGCTTTTAGTTTTTGGCTATTTTCTCGAAGCCTACAAATCACATCACAACCGGACAAACCTCATTTGAAAGCTAATGAAATTCTCTATCAAAACTTCTAATAACATTTTTCTGTATGATGAAAAACATTCGAACGACAATGTTGGGAAGTGAGATGCATGTTCCGAAATGTTTATTCACGGTGGCCTAATGTACTTTTATTCGTTTTTTTTTCTTTTTTGCCTGTCAGCTAAAACAAACATCGGCGAATAAGACGATGTAGGTTTCATGGCAATATTTTGAAGTTTGGGTGGCGAAAATTAGGCAAGAATACGTGAAATTTGTGTCATGCGGGCTGCCACTGAAGCGCAGGGGGGAATAAAATCCTGAGCCGTGAAACTTATTAAAACTTACCGTGCGCGAAAGGGTTAATATAGAGTGAAATAAATACTGGGTACTGTTTAGAATTTACGTTAAAGTGCGAACTCACCCACCTCCACCAACTCCGTCTCCAAAACAAAACAAACTGCAGAAGAATCTACTGCCTCTAACGAAAGGTGTTACACTGCAGTCTATTACAGTGATTACATTTAAGTTTCGTTCTTAATATAGAGTGAAATAAATACTGGGTACTGTTTAGAATTTACATTAAAGTGTGAACTCAACCACCTCCGTCTCCAAAACAAAACAAACTGCCGAAGAATCTACTGCCTCTAACGAAGGGTGTTACACTCAAGTCTATTACAGTGATTACATTTAAGTTTAGTTCTTAATGTAGAGTGAAATAAATACTAGGTACTTTTTAGAATTTACGTTTAAATGTAAACTCAACCACCTCCACCACCTCCGTCTCCAAAACAAAACAAACTGCAGACGAATCTACTGCCTCTGACGAAAGGCAAATTATGTGCACTTAATTCTTTCTTTTCTGTCTTTCTTTATTAATTTATACACTGTATATGCTCCTCTACTTTAGTGTTAAGCAAACAAGTAATAAGTATTGTTACTGCAATTTGGGGGGGGTGAAAATCCATCTCCAACACACGCTACCGACGGTCTGTACTGCCTCTGTGAATGATTTTCTACCAATTATCCACTTCAGTACTGTGACGTCTATTTCTACTTTATTTATGCTTCCTCCAGCCGATTTTATGGCACTCAGGACTGGACTCACATACTAAAGGGGCTAACGAAGGCTGTACCAACCCCATGTACTTCCACAGCTCCAACCTACACTGACTAAAATTGTCTGGTGGCAGCAAGAACAAAATGAAAATACACCCAGCACTGAAGGGGTTAAATGTACAGTAAAACCTCGATATAACGGACTTCAGTAGACCGGAATTCGCTTTTATCGGACTCGAGGAGCTACCGGACTAAACTCCTATATATATCGGGAAAAAGTCCGATAAAGCCAGAAAGCAGTCCGGACTGCCTGACAACTTCAGCTATGTTCACCACAATAAGACAAGTAAAAGACATGTTTTTCAGTGCACAGTACAGTATTATTATACCATTTGATTAATGTAGTGAAGGTATAACACAGTACAATACTGCAATGGTGGTGAAAACCACTGATGCAATCCGGACTAATGTCTGATATATCGGAAACAGTCCGGATTAGCAGGGGTAAGTCCGGATGTCGCTTTTATCGGAATTTTGCATATTTCGGACTGGCCTGAGCCCCAATTAGTCCGTTATAGTGAGGTCTTACTGTATATTAAATGCACTAAATTGTTTTTTGTAATAACTTATTTATTTATATATGCTTCTTTAATTTAGTATTGAAAGGACAAGTAATAGGTATTGTCTTAGCAATTTTGGGGGGTGAAAATTCGGTAATTTAGCAATTTTGGGGGGTGAAAATTCGGTAAGCCGGAAAAATCAGTAATACGAACCAGGGTAGAGCCCCATATAGTTCGGCTTATGAAGGGTTTACTGTATAGAATAATCATGTCTCCTCTTTTCTTCTCTCCTGCAATGTTGGTAGGTTTAATTTTTCTAGTCTTTCTTAATAGCTTGGATCCCTTAAGCTTGGTGCCCCTCTTGTAGCAGCCCTTTGTACCTTTTTAATCTTATCTGTGTGTTTTTTGAGATGTGGATTCCAAACTACACCAGGAAACCATTTACTACGCTGGGTGGTAACCATATAACCAAATTATGGCGCCTGGTGGTTTAGTGCGTAATTATGGCACTCCAATCGGACTGAGCCGGTGAAGGTTTATATCCAAGGGATGGTTGGCTCCTCATGGGGCAACGTAGGATTGGATGATGGATGGATGGATTCCAGACTACTGATGCATACTCCAGGGTTGGTCTCATGAATAATGTGATTATTTTTCCCAGAATGTCTTCATTTATATATGTGAATGCTATTCTCATATTAGCAAGCAATGTATACATGTTCCGTACTTTCTCACTGATGTGGTCTGTCGGAGATAGTCTGTTACTGATTATCACTCCAGGGTCCTTCTCCTTTTCTGATGTGTATAGGGTTGAACTTCCTGGTTTATAATCCCAGTCTGGTCTTTTTCCACTTTTACCAAACCTGATTACATGGCATTTGTCCACACTGAATTCCATTTGCCATCTATTGCTCAATTCATGAAGCTTATTTAATTCTTCTTGTAGCTCTCTGCAAGAGTCTGTGTTTGTAATGCTCCTTTGTATTTTTGCATCATCAGCAAACATATTTAGATAGCTTCCATTTCCAATGTTGCTTGTAATGTCATTTATATATGCTAAAAACATAACTGATGCCAGCACTGAGCCCTGTGGAACTCCAATGGTCATTTCTCTCCTTGATGAGTAGCTTTCCCTTAGTACTGTTCTTATTTCCCTTCTTCTGAGAAAATAGTGAATCTAACAGTACAGATTACCTTGGATTCCTCCTTCATGGTACAGTTTCCATAAGAGTCTTTGATGAGGTACTCTGTCCAATGCCATCTTGAAATCCAAACAGATACAGTTTACCCATCCTTCTCTTTTCTGCCATGTTTCTGCAACTCTATCACAGTAGTGTAACAGATTAGTAACACATGACTTTTCCCTTTCTAAAACCAAACGGTCTTTTAGTTATCACACTGTATTATTCCAGATGGTTTACCCCCTAATTTTTCTTATCAGCTTTTCTAATATCTTACAACACTGATCAGGGATATGGTTGGTAATTAAGCAGATTCTATTTCCTTTCCTGAGTAGGGGAACAATATTTACTTTCTTCCAAGTATCAGGAAGTTTAACTTGACTTAAAGATTCCTTGAATATTAAGTACTGTATATTGGTCTGCTTAACTCTTCTTCACATTCATGTAATGCCCAACCTGAAATCTCATCAGGACCATTTGCTTTTTCTTTGTATAATTTACTCAACTCTTCCTGCACCTCATGCTCTGATATTTGTATATTTGTTAACATGTGTGGGCATGCTTGTGGCAGGTGGAGGCATCCATCATCCATTCACTTAGTGTAGCAGTACTCTGTTTTAGGGTAGCTCTAAACTGAGTGGCAAGCCAAATGGTTTCCTGTAAACCAGAAATCACTGACAATGCTGGGTGATAACCTTATAACCAGCCAATACATGTTCCCTATGTGACAACAAGTGGGTTGGCAGAGGGTTAGTGCCCCTCCCCGAAAAATAACTAACTAAATATACGAACAAGAAGCCTCAGACCAGGACTAACCAACAGGGGATGACTAAGGACCGAACAAAGGACGTGGTATGGATTGCGAAACAAAATGTAAGGGGTGCAAATGATGAGGTGAAAGAGAAAGAGATTGTCCAGGAACTTGAGGGTGTATGTGGAATAACTGATACTGAATGGAAAGGTGAGAGTGTGAGAGAATAGGAGTATGGATGGGGTATATGCACACAAGTGGGTGAGAATGAATGGGCAAAAGAAAGAGTGTCTGTTGCTGCGTGCAAGAGATGGAAGGATAATATAGAGAGTACGGATCAGTTGGCTCAGGGACAGTGTGGGCAAGATTGAAAGTTGGACTACAAACGTGGGCGACTGTGTGGGTGTGTGTGTATGCGCCAATGCATGATTGTGCAAGTAGAGTGAAAGAAGAGTTCTAGCCAAATGTGGAAGCATGCATGGAAAAGTTTGAAAGGAATGAGAGAGTGTTTTTGATTGGAGATATGAATGGAAAAGCAGGGAACGCGAAGGTGGATAGAGCAGTTCGTGAGTGGGGTGTGCCTGCAGAAGTGGATAAAAATGGCAGTGCTAGTGGACAATTGTGTCGGGAAGAGGCCGGTGAATGCCAATACTCTCTTTAGACACAAAATGATCCACAGGTATACTTGGCGAGTGATGAGAAAGGTGGGTGGGGAACTAAATGAATGAATGGCAACAATTGATTATGTGTGTGTGGATGACAGAATGAGAAAGTGTGTAATGGATGCAAGAACATATAGAAGTTGGGGGAGTGGACTTTCTGACCACCATTTGGTGGTGGTTCAGGGTTGAAATGCAATGGAGAAAAAGAAGAGGGAAGGACAGTAGGAAGTATGGCAGTTCATACAACGACAGTACAAAGATTGCAAGGGGATGTAAAAAAGGCAGAATATAAGAGAGAAGTGGAGGAGCGACTGGGTAAACATGGTTCGGAGCAGATGGGGAGCGTGGAAGGTGTGTGCAAGATATTCACAGAAGAAATCTGTGCAGCATGTGAGGTGGTGTGTGGGCTGAAGAGAAGACAAAGAGGGGTGCAAGGAACAGCATGGTGGAATGAGATGAGACAGGCTGTGGCACAAAAGAAGAAAGCATATAATGAGTGGATGAGAAACAGGGGCATGGAGGTAAGTTGAGAGACGGAGAGAGTTATATGTAGAGAGGAAGAGAGAAGTGAAAAGATTAATAAGAGAGAGTAAGAAGAGAGGATGAGGAATTTGGAAGGAATTTGAGTGTAAAATGGACGGAATGTAAGAAAATTTCTGGAAAGAGGTAAAGAGAGTTAGACAAGTTGATAAAGAAGTTAGTCAGGGAGTGCAAGGTGAAAATAGTCGACTGCTACAGGAGAAAGGAGAAAAAGTGAGCAGATGGGGAGAACACTTTAAGGAACTGTTGAACATAGAGAAAGAAAGTAATGCAAGTATAAGTGGCTGAGGAATGGCTGGGAGAAGGATGGATGTGAGAAGACAGGAAGAAATCAGTAGGATGGAAGTTGTAGAAGCAATGAAGAAAGTTAAAATGGGGAAAGCCCCAGGAATTGATAGAGTGCATGGTGAAATGCTGAAGCATGAGGGAGAGATAGTAGAATGAATGTGGAAGATGAGGAGACTGGCCTGGGAGGATTCAAAGTCAGGTATATTTATTCCTCAGTACAAAGGAAAACGGGAAAAAGAAGCATGTGGTAATCATAGAGACATTTGTCTTCTTACTGTAATAGGAAAAGTATATGGCAGGATACTTATTGACAGAGTCAGGGAAATAACAGAGGAATTAGTTGGAGAAGAACATGGAGGTTTTAGGATGGGGAGAGGTTGTGTAGATCAGATATTCATTCTTAGATCTTAAATGGAAAAGTTTCTTGAGAGGGGAATGAAGTTGTATACAGCCTTCATGGATTTGAGAGAGCATTTGACAGGGTGGACAGACAAGGAATGTGGAAAGTATTATGCATATTTGGTATTAATGGGAAGTTGTTGAATGCCATGAACAGTATATATGAGAGTGCTATGGCTGCAGTGTGCGTGGACAGTGAACTGAGTAAATTTTTCTATTTGAAGGTTGGACTGAAACAGGGATGTGTCATGTCTCCATGGCTGTTCAAACTGTATATGGATGAGAATACAAGGTAGGCCAGTGGATACTGGGGTAGCTGTAATGAGAGAGTGCAGTGTCTGGAAACTCCCTTTAAGTGGGCCATACACGCACAGGCGAGCCTGTCCAGTGGCCTGAAGAGGCCGGCCTCAATGAACAATGCTGTGCCTGTAGATATTATATAGGCATTAGTATATATCTCATAACACAATGTACAGGATGTAGTGTCTGATTTCACATGATATCTGTACACAGTCTGTTGTCCCAGACTATCAAGAATCCTAACATATGATGTTTCTCAAAATATCCTCGTAGTCCAAACAACCAAGAAATTCATGATGTATTCAAACACGTGGAAGCCCACAGGAGATCGATTAGACACTACTACCTTACCTAAACATCCTTTCCCACCTGTATATAATGGAAAGAGAAGCCCTCCACATCGGAGAAGGGGATAGAGAATGCCCGAGAGCACAATTAGGGCAAAGTAAGGAGAAAGGGGAGACTGGCCGTCACGCTAAGCTCGTTTTTAAAATCACTATCAAGATAACTGTACAATAAAACTCAGTAACCCAAGAGTGCTGTAACTCACCTTCATTGATAATACGTCTCACGACTTTACTCTGGTTGTATTAAATAACCCATCATCGACTTCCCAACAAGTACCTCCGATCACGCTACCAAGATTGGTGGCAAGCGTTAACTACGAACCCAATACGCTACCGAGATTGGTGGCAAGCGGTAACAACGAACCCATCTATGATAAACTACGTTAAACTACAATAAATCATGTCACCGAGATTGGTGTGCAGCAGTAACCACGAATCGACTACGACCACTTAGTAGCAGTAAACAAAACCGATTAATGTCTCAACCAAAGCAATCAAACAAACATAACGTCTCGGTCCTAACCACCTCAACTTAACGATTTACAAGAAACAATAGCTTACATCTATCAACAACTCTACAAGCCTACAAGTTAATAACAACGACTAAGGAAAATCAAGTATTATAAAATAAGAAGCAAACGAAGAAGTGAGAAAATACGAACGACAACAAAGAAGAGTGACGAGGGAGGAATGGCGCTAGCAGTCTGACCCAGCATGATGAGCTAAGACACTGCTAACCTCCACCACCCTCCACCATGATCTTCACCTTCTCCACCACGATCAATTAATCACAAGTGAGTATACAGTAAAGAAGAACGAGTTACAAGTGAGAGAGAGAGAGAGAGAGAGAAAAAAAAAGTATAAGAAGAAGAAACAACGAAACTGAGTTAAGTGTCACCAGGGTAAAGCACAACACAGCTGAATTTCCCCCACCTACTCCACCACCCCACCACAACCCCCACCACCATCATCCACCACCAGGAAGAGGCGAGCGAGCGTCTGCTTACCCCAGTGATGACCAAACGATGCTGACGTGTTGATCTTCAACAACAACACCTACCTCACCACAACTCATACCAGGACCCTGACCTACCCTACCAACACGCTTCAGCCATCATCACTATCATCAGCAGCAGCACCCTAGCCAATATTCCCAGCAAAGTTAATATCAGTGAGTTGAACATTTACTCTATTAGTTTAACAGTACTACTTCATTACACAGTGATAGATAATTATAAATCCTTACATTAACATATAGTACAAACATACGAATATCTAGTGAGATCAGAGAATCAAAATATAAGTACACATGAATCCTTCATATTACAGTGACAAGAAAAATCAAGTGAAAATGCCTAACACAAATGGAGCTAGCAACAGTGTGCTATACTCAACCACACACATTAATACTTTCAACCTATACCTCAGGGTGAATTTAAAAATGAGCAAACATACCAAGTTGACTTCATAACCTTTGGAGGACTTTAGTGTCAAGTGATGTGTGGTACAAATGAAACTACGTGAATACTGTACATATTGTAAATATTAGTTATCTAATTTTATATAAAATAACAAAATATGGGTTACATATAATGTCATCAAAATTCAAACTGTTAAGCCAACACACCTGTGGTGTCTCACTAAGCTGTCTCACTAGGCTAAACACCTGTGGTGTCTCACTAGGCCAATGCACCCATGATGTCTCAAATACCCATGGTGTCTCAAATAATATACCCATGGTGTCTCAAATACCTGCTTGTCGTAAGAGGCGACTAAAAGGGTTGGTGGTGGGTTAGTGCCCCACCCCGTAAAAACAACTAACTAAAAATACGAACAAGAAACCTCGGACAAGGACTGAACAAACGTTGACGAAAAAGGACCGGACAAAGGACGTGGTAAAGATTGCAACCTGGAATGTTAGGGGTATGAATGATAAGGTGAAAGAGAGAGATATTGTACAAGCGCTTGAGAGTGCGAAAGTGGATATATGTGGAATAACTGAAACTAAATGGCGAGGTGAGAGTGTGAGAGAATGGGAGTATGGATGGGGTATATGCGCGGGAGTGGGTGAGAATGAGAGGGCGAAAGAGGGAGTGTGTATTCCTGTGAGCAACAGATGGAAGGAGAATGTAAGAGAGTATGGATCAGTTAGGTCAAGGATTGTGTGGGAAAGAGTGAAAGTTAGACTACATATGTGGGCAATTGTGTGCGTGTATGCGCCAACGCAAGATCGTGTAAGTAGAGTGAGAGAAGAGTTCTGGACAAATGAGGAAGCCTGCTTGGAAAAGTTTGAAAGGAATGATAGAGTGTTTCTGATTGGAGATATGAATGGAAAAGTGGAGAATGAGAAGGTGGATGGAGTGGTTGGTGAGCCTGCAGAGATGGATGAGAATGGCAGTGCTTTAGTGGACATTTGTGCTGGGAGAGGGTTGGTGGTAGCTAATACCCTCTTCAAGCACAAAATGATCCACAGGTATACATGGCCAGTGGTGAGAAGAGTGGACGGTGGAATGAATGAACGGAAGGCAATGATTGACTATGCGTGTGTGGATGAAAGGATGAGAAGATGTGTAATGGATGCAAGAGTATATAGAGGTTGGGGGAGTGGACTTTCTGACCACCACTTGGCGGTGGCCAGAATCAGAATCCAAACAAGATGGAGGAAGAGAAGAAGGGAAGGACAAGAGGAAGTATTTGTTACAAGGAGGGTGGAAAAGTTACAAGAGGATGGAATAAAGGCTGAATATAAAAGGGAAGTGGAGGAGCGATTGGGTAAATATAGATTGGAGCAGATGGGGGACGTGGAAGGTGTGTGCAAGATATTCACAGAAGAAATCTGTGCAGCATGTGAGGTGGTGTGTGGGGTGAAGAGAAGACGAAAGGGGGTTCAGGGAACAGCATGGTGGAATGAAGAGGTGAGAGAGGCTGTGGCACAAAAGAAGAAAGCATATAATGAGTGGATGAGGAACAAGGGCGTCGAAGATGCTGAGAGACGGACGAGAGAGATATATGTAGTGACAAGGAGAGAGGTGAAAAGATTACTAAGAGAGAGTAAGAAGAGAGTGGATGAGGAATTTGGAAGGAATTTGAGTGCAAAGTGGAGGGAATGTAAGAAAATGTTCTGGAAGGAGGTAAAGAGAGCTAGACAGGGTGTCAACGAAGTCAGTGGGGGTGTGAAAGATAAAAACAGTAGATTACTAGTGGAGAAGGGAGAAAAAGTAAACAGATGGAGAGAACACTTTAATGAACTACTGAACATAAAGAATGAAAGTAATGCAAGTATAAGTGGCTGGGGAATGGCGGGGAGACGGAGGGTTGTGAGAAGAGAGGAAGAAATCAGTAGGATGGAAGTGGTGGAAGCAATGAAGAAAGTTAAAATGGAGAAAGCCCTAGGAATTGATGGAGTGTGTAGTGAAATGCTGAAGCATGGGGGAGAGATAGTAATAGAATGGATGTGGAGGGTGTGCAGATTGGCTTGGGAGGAGGGTAGAGTCCCGAAGGATTGGAAGTCAGGTATAATTATTCCTCTGTACAACGGAAAAGGGGAAAAAGCAGTGTGTGGTAATCATAGGGGCATTTGCCTTCTCAGTGTAATAGGAAAAGTATATGGTAGGATACTTTTTGACAGAGTTATGGAAATTACAGAGGAATTAGTTGGAGAAGAACAAGGAGGTTTTAGGAAGGGAAGAGGTTGTGTAGACCAGATATTCATTCTTAGATCCTTAGTGGAAAAGTTTCTAGAGAAGGGCAAGAAGGTGTATGCAGCCTTCATGGATCTGGAGAAAGCATATGACAGGGTGGTTAGACAAGGATTGTGGAAGGTATTAAGAATATATGGAGTGGATGGGAAGTTGTTGAAGACAGTGAAGAGTATGTATGAGGGTGCTAAGGCTGCAGTGCGTGTGGATGGCAAACTGAGTGAATCTTTCCATTTGAAGGTTGGATTGAAACAAGGATGTGTCATGTCTCCATGGTTGTTCAAACTGTACATGGATGGGGTTATAAAAGAGATACAAGGTCAGGCAGTGGATGTTGGAGTGGCCCTAGTGAGAGAGGGCAGTGTTTGGAAACTCCCTGTACTGTTGTTTGCAGATGATACTGTGTTGTTGAACGAAGACGAAGGGGAGCTACAAGGCTTGGTAGATGAATCTGGGAGAGTCTGTAAGAAACGGAATCTAAAGGTGCATGTAGGGAAGAGTAAAGTGATGGTCTTCAAGAGAAGTGAAGCCAGTGAATGTATAGTGAGATTGGATGGGAAGGATATGGAGAATGTGAGTGAATTTAAGTACTTGGGCAGTGTGATGAGTAAGGATGGAAGTCTGGAGGGTGAAGTGCTCGAAAGGGTGCAGCAGGGAAGGAAGGTTGCTGGTTCATTGAAAGCAGTGATAAGAAACAGGGAGGTGAGCATGGACGTGAAAAAGTTGTTACATGACAGTATTGTGATACCAACTCTAACATATGGAAGTGAAGCTTGGACCCTGTTGGAAGGACAGAAGTCAAGAGTGAAAGCAGTGGAAATGAGTTATTTGAGAGGAGCATGTGGAGTCACATGGAGAGACAGACTAACAAATGAGAAAGTGAAGGAGCGTTGTGGTGTGGTTGTGGATGTGATGGGAAGCGTTAGGAGAAACACGTTAAGGTGGTTTGGGCATGTGGAGAGGATGGAGAGTGAAAGACGGACAAGGAGAGTGTATGTGAGTGAGGTGGAGGGGGCGAGAGGAAGGGGGAGGCCGAGGATGAGATGGAGGGATGGAGTGGAGAGGTTTATGAGAGAGGGGGGTGTGAGTTGGGAGCGTGGTAGTGAAATGGCGGGGGACAGAGTACAGAGTGACATGGAGGCGGTTTGTTTGTGGCCACCCATTGCGGGATTGAGGCATCTGGCAATAGATAGATAGTCTAAAATAATATACCCATTGTGTCTCAGATAATAAACCCATGGTGTCTCAAATAATATATCCATGGTGTCTCAAATAAACTGTGCAACACAATTAAGCCAATAAACCTACAGTATAGTGTCTCAAATAAGCAAGTACATGAAATATGATTAATTCATGATACAAGTGTATTGCTATTACTGTACTGTATAAATTATATACATATGTACCAGTTATATAGCTGCAATGACCACACTTGTGATTCCTGTATTTGTGTTACAGTTCCTACAATTATTTAACTACAAACGCTTCCATTACTGCAATTATGTTACAAGTGCTACAATTATGTAACTACAAATGATAGCATTACTGCAAATATGTTACAGTTGCAAAAATTATGTAACTACAATCTCTAGCATTACTGCAGTTATGTTTCAATTGCCACATTATGGCAACACAATTATGTAACAGTAGCATTAACAAAATGTAACTACAATTTTATGGCCAACACAATTGTGTAACAGTTGCATTAACATGTAACTACAATGTATGGCCAACACAATTATGTAACAGTTGCATTAACAAAATGTAACTACAATTCTATGGCCAACACAATTATGTAACAGTCACATTAACAAAATGTAACTACAATTCTATGACCAACACAGTTATGTAACAGTCGCATTAATAAAATGTAACTACAATTCTATGGCAAACACAAATATGTAACAGCTGCATTTACACAATGTAACTACAACTGCATAACACAATGTAACTGCAGTTATAATACAATATTCATGCAATTAGACTTACTTTAATTATACTATTATATCTCATTTATATATATGAATATATACAGCAAGTCCTTCTCATATATATTGTATAACTGACTACAGCAGACTTGCCAATGTATTATTTTAATATTACTATTATGCAGTATATGTACAATTCTATAACTACAATGACTACATTATCCCAATTATGTAACTTTTACAATATTATGTACTTTACTTAATTAACTTACAAGCTGATTGTGATATGTATTAATAATTAAAGACAATATTTTCTGTCGTTGGTACGACAGTGGGCGTGACCGAGCGATATGTAGATATTATATAGGCATTAGTATATATCTCATAACACAATGTACAGGAAGTAGTGTCTGATTTCACATGATATCTGTACACAGTCTGTTGTCCCAGACTATCAAGAATCCTAACATATGATGTTTCTCAAAATATCCTCGTAGTCCAAACAACCAAGAAACTCATGATGTATTCAAACACGTGGAAGCCCACAGGAGACCGATTAGACACTACTACCTTACCTAAACATCCTTTCCCACCTGTATATAATGGCAGAAAGAAGCCCTTCACATCGGAGAAGGGGATAGAGAATGCCCAAGAACACAATTAGAGCAAAGTAAGGAGAAAGGGGAGACTGGCCGTCACGCTAAGCTCGTTTTGTAAATCACTATCAAGATAACTGTACAATAAAACTCAGTAACCCAAGAGTGCTGTAACTCACCTTCGTTGATAATACACCTCACGACTTTACTCTGGTTGTATTAAATAACCCATCATCGACTTCCCAACAAGTACCTCCGACCACGCTACCGAGATGCCCACACTTAATTCAGTCAGCCTCACGTCTCGAACTCAGTTGCAAGCGAAATACCATGGAGTGAGGGTGGCCATGGACACTCTGCTGCCCACAAATGACCTGAAGCTGTATGCTATTGGGGCTGTTGCTGCAGCATATATTGCAAAGAATAGAAAGAGGAGGAAAAAACAGACCAAATGGGTAAAAGACTGACTGAAGAGAAGGAGTAAATAGTCTCCTCTGACTCCCGCACAACTGACACAAGACGGACGACTGACGCCTGACGGCCTGCTGTACCCCACACACGCGTAGTTTGCCTGAAGCTGACTGGAACCTGACCGTGAAAATCTGTCAGCGACAGATCCCAGGATGACCGTTGAGGCCGCCTGCACAGACACCTGTTCCCTACCCACACATGCCCAAGTTTGCCTCGACGGGCCGGCCTCTTCAGGCCACCAGACAGGCTCGCCTGTGTGTGTATGGCCCACTTTACTGTTGTTTGCAGATGATACTGTATTGTTATGTGATGACAAAGGGGAACCACAAGGCTTAGTGAATGAGTTTGAGAGAGTGTGTAAGAAATGGAATCTAATGGTGATTTCAGGGAAGAGTAAAGTTATGGTCTGGGAGAGAAATGAAGCCACTGAATGTACACTGAGGCTGGATGAGGAGGAGATGGAAAATGCAAGTGCGTTTAAGTACTTGGGTAGTGTGATGGTAAGGATGGAAGTTTAGAATGTGAAGTGCTTGACAGGGTACAACAACAAAGGAAGGCTGCTGGTTCTTTGAAAGCAGTGATAAGAAACAGGGGAGCATGACAGTATTGTGATACCAACTCTAACGTATGGAAGTGAAGCTTGAACCTTGTTGGAGGGACACAAGTCAGGAGTGAAAGCAGTGGAAATGAGTTATTTGAGAGGAGCATGTGGAGTTCCATGGAGAGATAGACCGACAATTGAGGAAGTGAAGGATCATTGTGGTGTGGATGTGCATGAGACAGAAAGCATTTGGAGAAATACACTGAGGTGGTTTGACCATAGGGAGAGGAAGAAGAGCGAGAGACTGACGAGGAGAGTGTATGTGAGTGAGGTGGAAGGGGGGAGAGGGAT
This sequence comes from Birgus latro, assembly GCA_018397915.1. Taxonomy (NCBI): domain Eukaryota; kingdom Metazoa; phylum Arthropoda; class Malacostraca; order Decapoda; family Coenobitidae; genus Birgus; species Birgus latro. The sequence continues at coordinate 14,144 of JAGKTI010005961.1, forward strand.
GGAGAGATGGAGTGGAGAGGTATACGAGAGGGGGGTGTGAGCTGCAGCAGGGCAACAAAATGGCAGGGGACAGGGTGACATGGAGGGGATTTGTTTATGGCCACCCCTTACGGGATTAAGGCGTCTGGCAACAGATAGATTGAGACAAATGCTTGTTCCTTATCCTCTCTCTCAAATTTACTTTCATCCATAAATACTTATTGGAATTTTTTGTTAGGTACTTCACATATATCTTCTTGGATATAGATTTTCCCCTCATCCATGATGACCTGTATTTTATATTTTACTCTGCTACTGCTTCAGATGTAGCTGTAAAACAGCTTCAGTTCATCAGTACTTTTATTTATAATGTCTTCCTCAAACTGTTTTTGAGCTTCTTTCCTTATCCTTTTTTAATCACTTCTTCCCTGTTTATTTTTGTTACATGCCCTCTCACTACTGTCTCTTTTGTATCTATTCCACAGCAAATCTCTTTTCTCTTTTTCTTTTTACATTCTCTATTAAACCAATGTTATATCCTTATTTCTGTTTCTTTGTGCTGAGGGATATAACTTTGGGATCCTGTTTCATAAAATTCACAGAAATTTCTATATATAACATTTATATATGTCTTATCCTCTAAGCTCCTTTTCCCAATCTGTTTCTATACAGTACTTCTTTAGGTAACGATAGTTGCCTTTTTTGTAGTTTAGGCTCTTTTTGTAACTTTCATTACAGCTAACCCTACTCCCAAAAGGAGGGTGATACTTAATGCTGTCAATATCATCCTTGCCTAGTAATGACGGTTCTTCTAGTCTTCTTCTTCTGGTGTTTTCCTTTACACAGTGTGTTAGGAAAAACTCCTGTATGAGATTCAGAAGCTTTTGCTCCCAACAGCTTTCACAGCTTCTTACATCTAGAGTATTCAAATTTACATGTGTTGAAATCTCCAGTTAGTATAATTCTTTCAGATTTCTCTTCCATTCTATACAGTAGGGCTCATAAACTCTGTACTGTACTTTCTGATAGGTCTTCATATTCACTTCCATCCCAGGTGTTTGTTTTGGGTGGTTTGTAAAAATTTGCCAACATTATTTTCTCTTCAGATATGTTGATCTCTACTGCAACTAATTCTACTTGTGAGGGTATATCTAGTTCCATCTCTTTGACTTATTTTTTTTCTCTTCTCCATATATTGTATTCCTCAAAGCTTAGGATGTCAATGGATATCCTTTGGGTTCATTTTGTTCCAGTTAGGCAAATAATATGAGGTTCCATTTCTTTTCTATAGTCTTTTATCTCTAATAATTGTGATACCATTCCATCAACTTTTGAGTACATGATCTTACTCATGTTCTTTTTACATACTGTATCTGACATAGTCTGAGTCTACTACCTTCCATTTTTTTTTAGTTCCTGTTGTTTATGTGCTATTTTCTTACTTGTAACACAACTACTTTGCATAAAAAAAAAAAAAAACTCCTCTCTTCCTCTGATCTTTTCTCATTTTTTGTTTTTGCTTCTTCCTTTTTTTCTTCTAGTAATTCTCATTCTTCCAAGTTAGGCATCTTTTTATCCATTCTTTTTTTAATTCCTCTGAGTCCTTGAGTTTGTTGGCATTTTTTAATATTTCTTCTACAATGTTCACACTTTGGAAGGTTACTTTCAGGGGCCTTGACTTGTTTCTCTCATATTTCTCTAGCCTTTTGTATCCCTCTATATCTATCTCACATGTGTCATTAAATACTTCTTTCAACATGTTCATTATATTTACCATCTCCTTTTGGTCTCTATAGAGATTCTGTTTCTTATTTCTTCTCCATCTTTACCAGTGATTACTAAAGATTTGTATATCTCAGCCAATTCCTTAATCAGTTCTGGGATGTTTTTAATTATTTCTTTTGCTTCCTTTCTTATGCTTCTTCTTCAACCTTTGTTTCTATCTTTTTCTTTATCTTTACCATTTCAGCATTTGTAGTTTGTATTTCATCTTTGTAATATTTCACTATTTCATTTGCCTGAGGTATCTCTTCAACATCACTGCTGCTTTGGTCTATCAGACTGCTTGCTTGCTTAACTGTATCTGTATAATTTCTGAACTCCTCCAAAAATCTCTCATGGTTGATTACTGTACTCCCCATTTCACTCATTTTCTTTCTAAGTGAACCTGCCTTAACCCTTTAACCACAGGGTTGTCCGAGGCGCACCATGCCCATCCCGCAGGGAAAATCCGCACTCTGGCTGACTTTTTAAAAATATTTGCCAAAAATCAGTTATTAGTCCTAGAATATTATAATTAGATATGCATATAGCACATACCTTCAGCTTTCTCCTGGGATGTTTTTTTTTTAGCACTCGTCGACTACTGTAGGACTTGTGGAGACTTCTGAAGCTGGGTAACTAAGTCTCCAATTTACACTTCCCGGCATCCCGTAATATGAATACCACTGCCTCATATTATCACTAGAAACACTGTTCAATGATTTCCAAGTAGTTTGGAATCCATACTAAAAAAAAAAAAAAAAAAAAGAAGAAAAAAAAAACACCCCGTGAAAGCAATGTAAAATACAAGCGCATACGAGCCTCTCACTCGCGCTAATTCGCCGCTGGTAATCTGTCATTTCTCACTCATATACACATTCACACTTTATTATTTCTAGTACTTTATTACACTTATATATATCTACAGTCCTTTACTGCTTCCCACACAATGTTTAGTAGGGGTAGAGGTCACAGGGCCTTTTATAATGGGCACAAAAATGGCAGAAATGGAAGGGCGCGACTGCAACGTCCTTAAAGGTTGAAGGATGAGAGTGAACTGAATGTACAGTACATATCTCGGTAGCCAAGAGTTGAAAATGTCATCTGCTAATGTATATGCTAAGAAATAAGTCGTAGGAAATCTAGACAATACATAATAAATTAGGTAGTTCCAGGTGAATATAAATATCACTCAGGCTTCTCCCTTCCTTTCTTATATACATTTATATTACGAGAATAGCTCATACGGCATATTTCACGGGGAAAAAAAGCAGGGGAAATTAGGGAACGAGTGCAGGTTGGATGTTGTCAAGTGATAATTAGCCAATTCCAGGTGTATGGCACACTCAATTACCTTACTTTTTTATATATATATTATTTGGTATAAGAATAGGGCATAGGGCTCATTTCAATGGATGAAATCAGTGGAAAAATCCGGGGAAGATTTGCATAGCGCAGAGCAGCTGAGCAGACGACACGAGAGGGTAATGGAGGGGAGGTAGGGAGGGGAGTCTTGCATGGGGGAAAATGGCTAAATTGTCAACAATGGATGGGAGTACTGATGACATTCGCAGCTCTGACTATTCTTGGACATTGGCAGTGCTGGTAGATGATACAAGTCACCACCTGAAAGCCCGGGCAAAATTTGAAACAACACAAAATCACAAAAGCGACGCCCCGCGGTATGATCCATTGCACCTGAGCATCACGAAAGTGACGACCCGCGGTTAAGGGGTTAACTGACAGCTCATCTATTGCTGTGTCTTTTCTGCTTATTTCCTTAATTAATTCATCATTTTTTTTTCCCCTCTGCAGTCATAGTTCCATTTTGACTGCCTCTATTTCCATTTGAAAAGTTTTCTCCAGTTTATTTAAATTCTCCACTAATTTATGATATGTTTCCATTTCAACCAGCTCCCAGTATTCATCATTTTGTTTTCTACTTTAATCCCTTCTCTTACCATCTTCTAGACACACTTTTCAAAAGTAATCCATCTTACAGAAAGACAATTTTTTTTAGAGAGTTGGCTTGCAGTCCCGACGGACCCAGGTTCGAATCCTCGCTGGTGCAGGGAACAGTTTAAGAATTTGAATTTCATTAAATCAGGCTTTACTGATCTACCAGGAGACCCGCCGACATGTCGTAAAAATGACCCCGCTAATACCAATACACCAGTCCTGTATGAGACAGCCCTAGCATGTATTCAATATGGACGGTGGGTGTTAAGCGCCGAAGTGGTGACATGTAGATTGTAGGAGGACGACTGGGCCTTGATAGCAGGCTGTGAAGCCTATGCCCAGGGTCGGATACATTAAAAAAAAAAAAAAAAAAAAAAAATCTTCCTGTTGCAGCCGCCTGCCTTGGTGTGTTATGTCTGATGCTTAACTACCTCAGCAAATTCCTTGGATAACTGATCTACTTCCTCTACTATGTTGAATCATCACTTAATTTATCCTAATAATGTGCTTGACTCATTTGAAAAAATACTCTAAGGTATGCGCAGAGTGTTGCAAAGCATTAGTATGTCTGTCCTCTCCCACAGCTCTCTCTCTCTTGTGTGTGTATGTGTGTGTGTGTGTGTATGTATTTACCTATTTGTATTTACCTAATTGTAGTATACAGGAATTGAGCTAAACTCGTGTTGTCCTGTCTCCATATCTACATTCATCTAATCTAGTTTTAAATACATGAATTTTTTTGTCTGCACCACCTCTTCGTCTAAGTCACTCCAAATACTTATGCTTCTATTTGGGAAACTGAGATCATTAAGACATTTACTTTTCCTCAACTTGAAGCCATGACCTCTTGTTCTTCCATCATCCAACACAAAAAGATCCTCTAAATCCATCCTTTCCAATTCTCTTACATTTCTAAATATCGTGATCAAGTCACCTCTTTCCCTTCTCTTCCACAGTGTTGGTAACATCAGTTTTTCCAATCTCTCCTCATAGGTGAGTTTCCTTAAACATGGTATCATCCTTGTTGCTATCCGATGAACCCTCTCTAGTTTATCAATATGCTTCTTCAAATGAGGTGACCATATCATAGCCACATACTCTAGTCTTGGTCTTATCATGGTCACTATCATCTCCCTCAACATTTCCTCATCCATATAATTAAAAGCCACTATCATGTTAGTCAGCAATCTATAAGTTCCTCCAATAATTTTCTTTACACAGTAAGACCTTACTATAATCGACTAATTGGGGCCCAAGCCAGTCCAAAATATGCGAAATTCCGATACAAGCGACATCCAGACTTACCCCTGCTAATCCGGACTTTTTCCGATATATCAGACATTAGTCCAGATTGCCTCAGTGGTTTTCACCACCATTGCAGTATTGTTTTTTTTTTTTTAATGCAAGGAAGAAAAAAACCAAAGGAAAGGGCCCACATACTGTTCCTTCCAAGAAAAAGTAAAAACAATACAAAAGAGAGCCAAATTCAAGATCCATTCATTTCGAGATGCCTGGACACACGCCGTTTGACAGACTGGAGATTGAAGGAAGTAGGGAATACAGACAGAGGGAGACAGTTCCAGAGTTGACCAGTTGCATAAATAAAGGACTGGGAGTAACAGTTAACTCTTGCATTAGAGAGTTGGACAGAAAAGGGATGAGAGTTTGTTGCTAGACGGGTACTACGTGCCCGTCGTAGAGGTGGAGGGATGCAAGCAGAGAGTTCAGAGGAACAGTGACCACTGAAGTAGCGATAGAAGGGAGATAAAGAAGCAACAGTGCGGCGAAGAGACAAAGGTTGAAGGGAGCCAGTAAGAGGAGGAGAGTTAATGAGACGAAAAGCCTTTGACTCCACCCTATTGAGAAGAGCTGCATGTGGGAAGCCTCCCGTGTACAAGGTCAACAACTGTGCAGGGGTAAAGAAAGTTCGGAATTGGCTTAGCACACCTAATCTCTTGGAAGCAGATTTCACAAGAGATGTAATATGTTCTTTCCAAGACAAATCCTGAGAGAATGAAACCCCAAGCATGTTCAAGGATGATGCAGGACTGAGCTGGACATTATTAAACATTAGTAGGTAATCCTGAGGAAGATTTTGTCAGGTTGATAAGTGTAAGAACTGAGTTTTTGATGCATTAAAAAAAACAAGATTATTTTCACCCCAATCAGATACGAGCCAAGTCAGACATTAGGTGTACCATAGCCTCATCCCTTGTTTGCTGAAGTAACTGCTGAGCTGGACGTTGCGGAAATCGAATGGAAAGGTGAAGGGTGGAATCATCAGCATATGAGTGGATAGGGTTAGATGTACAGCTTAGAAGGTCATTGAAGAATAAAAGGAAGAGAGTTGGTGATAGGACAGAGCCCTGAGGAACACCACTGTTGATAGGTCTAGGAGAAGAACGATGGCCGTCTACAACAGCAGCTATAGAACGACAAGAAAGAAAGCTAGAGATGAAGGCACAGATAGAAGGATAGAAACCATAGGAGGGCAGTTTGGAAATCAAAGATTTATGCCAGACTCGATCAAAAGCCTTTGAGATGTCAAGTGCAATGGCAAAGCTTTCGCCAAAGTCCCGAAAGGAGGATGACCAGGAGTCTGAAAGGTAGGAGAGAAGATCGCCAGTGGAGCGTCCCTGACGGAACCCATACTAACGATCCGAAAGAAGGTTGTGACAGGAAAGATGCTTTAAAATTTTTCTGTTAAGAACTGATTCGAAAACTTTTGAGACACGGGATGTTAAAGCAACTGGACGATAGTTTGAGGGTTGGGAATGGTCACCCTTCTTTGGGACTGGCTGAATGAGAGCAAACTTCCAGCAAGAAGGGAAGGTACAAGTTGAGAGACAAAGGCAAAAGAGTTTACCTAGGCAGGGTGTAAGCACAGAAGCACAGTTTTTGAGGACAACAGGAGGGACTCCATCAGGCCCATATGCATGGTTAATATTGAGGACAGTGATGGCAGAAAATACATCAGCTGAAGAAATTTTAATGCCAGTCACGAGGAAGTCTGAGGGAGGAAGTGATGGAGGAACAGCACCGGAATCTTCTAAGGTAGAATTGGAGGAGAAAGTCTGAGCAAAGAGATCTGCTTTATCAGTAGAAGAAATAGCTACAGAGCCATCAGAGTAGAAAAGAGGAGGGAAGGATGATGAGGTAAAGTTGTTAGAAAGGTTTTTGGCAAGGTGCCAAAAGGAGCGAGAAGAATTCGAGTTGGAGAGTTGAGAATATTTAGCACGGATGAAATTATTTTTAGCAGAGTGAAAAACAGACTTAGCACAATTCCGGGCGAAAATATAAAAAAGATGTGATTCAGGGGTGGGTTTTTCTCCGGTACCTTTTAAAGGCCCTCTCCTTGTTGCGGACAGCATCAGAACAAGCGTGATTAAACCAAGGCTTTCTTGCATTAGTCAGAGGATATGAGAAAGGAATGTATGCTTCCATGCCAGAGAGAATAACCTCCGTAATGAGCAAGGCACACTCAGACAGTTCCCGGCCATGGAAGCAATAATCATTCCAAGGAAAAACAAAGAAGTACTGCCTGAGGGCCTCCCAATCTGCAGCTCCAAAGTGCCACAGGCGGCGTTTCTTTGCAGGGTCCACAGGCTGTACCGGAGCGATAGGACAGGTGTTATACCTTCACTACATTAATCAAATGGTATAATAATACAGCACTGTGCACTGAAAAACATGTCTTTTACTTGTCTTATTGTGGTGAACATAGCTGAAGTTGCCAGGCAGTCCAGACTGCTTTCTGGCTATATCGGACTTTTTCCGATATATAGAAGTTTGGTCCAGTAGCTCCTCGAGTCCGATAAAAGCGAATTCTGGTCTACTGAAGTCCGTTATATCGAGGGTTTACTGTATGCTTTTCTGGTGACAAGTCATCCTGAATAATCACACCCAAGTCTATCTCATCCTTTCTTTTACTAACTATCTCACTGCCCATTTTATATATCCAGTGTGGTTTTCGTTCACTTATTCCCATTTCTAATCCATGACAATTCTTGGCATTAAAATCCATTTTCCAAGTCTGGCTCCAGCTGTGGAGTTTGTCCAAGTCCTCTTGCAGTTCTTTACAACTATCAATACATTTAATATGTTTCATTATTTTAGCATCATTTGCAAACATACTCATGTACCTATTCAAACCCTCTGGCAAATCATTTACATATATCAGAAAATTATCAGGGCCAAGACAGAACCCTGAGGTACTCCATTAGTCACATTTCTCCATTGTGAAACCTTGTCTCTTATAACTGTTCTCATCTGCCTTCCTATCAAATAATCTCCCATCCACTTTAAAAGTTTCCCATGCAACCCTCCAAAGGTCTTCAACTTCCACAACAGTCTCCTATAGGGCTCCCTGTCAAATGCTTTCTTGAGATCCAGATAGACACACTCCACCCATCCCTCTCTCTCCTGTATGACATCTATTACCCTACTGTAGAAACTTAATAGGTTAGTAATACATGATCTTCCTTCCCTAAAACCAAATTGTCTTGGTGGTATCACTTCATTTTCTTCTAAATGCTTTATCCATCTTTTTCTAATAATTTTCTCACAGATTTTACAAAGAATACTAGTGAGTGACAGGTCTGTAATTAAGTGGATCCTCCCTATCTCCTCCCTTGAAGATTGGCACAATACTTGCTCTTTTCCAGTCTTTAGGTAACTGTCCATTTTCCAGCAAGGTCTTGATGATGACATAAACTGGCCATACTAACTGGTCTGCACATTCCTTCAGGATCCATCCAGCCACACCATCTGGTCCCACTGCTTCTCTTACATCCAAATCCCTCATTTGCTGTAGCACCTAATTCACATCAACTGTAATTTCTGCCATTCCCGTCAGCCTGGGTTCCATTTCAGGCTCCCTAAATTCCTCCTCCAATACATAAACCGACTGCAGCTTGTTGTTCATTATTTCACACAATTCTTCCTCTCTTTCGTATGTTTCATCTCCATCCCTCAATCGTATTATACTGTCCTTAACTTTCATTTTACCATTTACAAATCTATAAAATAGTTCTGGCTCTTTTTTACATTTAGATACAATATCTTTTTCGTATTTCCTTTCCTCTTCTCTCCGCACCCTTACATATTCATTTCTTATCAGCTTGTACTCCTCCCAAGTCCTTTCACTATACCTTCTTCTCACTTCATTCCATGCTTTTTTTCTTACCTCCTGTGCCATCCTACATCTGTTGTTAAACCATTCTTTCTTCCTTTCCATAGCTGCAGAAAATTATGGGACATACTTAGTAATTCCTGTTTTATATACTTCTATAAAACACTCATATTTCTCATCAACATTTGTGATTATATTCATTTCACTCCCATCTACATTTTGGAAAAAGTTCCTCAGGGAAGCAAAGTTTGTCTTCCCATAATTGCATCTATTTTCTCTGTGTTTTTCATCTCTCTCTCCTTCTCTTACTCCCACCACTTCCATCTCAATTACCAGATGATCACTTTTACCAAAGAGGCATTGGTAGGTTAGGTTTCTCACATCATTTGGGTCCTTTGTGAATACTAGGTCGAGCGTCGATGGTTCATTGTCACCTCTAATTCTTGTATTTTCTTTAATCAATTGGGTTAACATGTTTTCCATTACCAATTCCATTAACTTATTTCCCCATGATTCCTCATTGTTCTCACCATCCATGCTTTCCTAATCAACTTCTCTACAGTTAAAATCTCCATTATTATTATTCTATTTCTTCGTTCAATTAACACCTTTAGCCTAATAATGGATTCTCGTATTAACTGTTCGTAATCTTCCTTCGTCCATGCCCTAGTTTTGGGGGGCATATAAAATACTATTACATCAATTTTTTCTCCATAACTGTCCTCTATTTCAATTCCCAAAAGTTCAGCCATGGTATTATCAATTTCTATATTCTTTGCTCTTAGGTCATTACGGGTTCATATTATTATACCTCCCCCAAACTTACCTTCTCTGTCCTTCCTCCAAATGTTATAATTGTTCCATCCAAATCATTTTGTACCAACATCTCGGGACAATTTAGTCTCCACAAAGCAAACAATTTCAGGTTTATTTTCATTTATATAGTCTCCAATTTCCCCTTTCTTAGATATTAACCCATCTGCATTACTGTACATGATACTCTGATTTACTGTACTGTTTTTATCTTTAGTCGTTCTTCTCTTTCTTATATTCCTAACCTTCCCCTTTGTTTCCTTCACTTCTAATTCCTCACATACAACTTCCTTACTTTCATATCCATCACTCTCCCCAAAAAAGTTTTACGTTCTTCCTCTGTCTTCCTGTCATTTTTTTCCTTTACTTGTTCGTTCAAAGATTTTAAAAATTCTCTTTCTTCTTCGTTCAAATCCTCCCTAACTATAATATTTTCCATTCCTGCCTCTTTACTTAGTTTCCAAGTCACTTTAAGTATATCATTTGCTACACTTTCCGATAACAGCTTAACTCTCATTGGTCTTAATTCCCCTTTCTTATATGGCCCTATCCTCCTTACTTCCTCAATTTCTTTTTCCCACTTGTTTCCTTCGGGATCGACGTTCCTCAATATTTTTCTTACTTTATTTATGTCTCTCTCGAGTCTCACAGACCTAACCTTTTCTTCCTCCTCCCTATTTCCAAATATTGTCACACATCTGTTCCTTTCTACAGTTTCTCTCACATTTTCTCTTTTTTCTTTAATATTTTCACTACATTATCTTATATTTTTTTCATGTTCATTTCCCTTTCATCCTGAATAATTTCCCTTAACCCGCCCAGTCCCGACCTGTTTTTTACCCAGCCTACTCCCAGATCCCGACTGATTTCGACTTTTTGTTTTTTGGCTCAAACCTCCGCTTTTGGTGAGAAACATTGAAAATTCATAGAGAAATCACCCTCCTGAGATTAAAAATGTTGATACAGGTGTCATTTACCCTTGCGTTTTCCTTCTTTTTCAGGCTAAAAAAAACGAACTATGGAAGGGTTAACTAATTCAAGCCACTTTAAAAAATAATATTTATTTATTTATTTGGTACAAATTTATGTGTAGTACAAGTCTATATTGGTTTTCCCACAATAATATAGGAGATAAAAGCATTGTTCACTCACTCAAAACCTCAGTATATGGTACCTTCCTTTATGACATTACCACCTCATCACTTCTGTTTGTTTCTACCTCTAGCTTCTTTGTTTCTTTGTCCTCCACCTCAGGAATCACTTTCACCGCAAATTTCGTCATTGGAGAGACCTTGGGGCAACATACCTTTACTGGCCAGGTTACTGTTAACAGGTGAATTGCCCAGTGTGGGGGGAAGGGGGGAAGGGGGGCCAGGCAGAATCCCTACTAGACAGCAGGTAGAGGAAGGTCTCCTAAATATGTCTACCAAAAATCAACCGCGAATGTTGAAAAATGTGCACACAATGGGCCTTGCAATTCAGTGACGTACAATGCACATCGGTAGGTCTGTCCGCGGAAAAAAGTAGCAACGTGCATCGCATGTCGGTGGGACTCGGTGGGTTAAGCTGACCACTTCTTTCTGTTCTTCTTCCACATGTGCCCACTTTGCCTTCTGTGTGTGTGTGTGTATTTACCTATTTGCCCATTTGTAGTATACAGGAATTGAGCTAAGCTCGTGTTGTCCCGTCTCCATATCTACATTCATCTAATCTAATTTTAAATACATGAATGTTTTTCGCCTGCACCACCTCTTCATCTAAGTCGTTCCAAATACTTATGCTTCTATTTGGAAAACTGAGCCTTTTGAGATCGTTAAGACATCTACTTTTCCTCAACTTGAAGCCATGACCTCTTATTCTTCCATCATCCAACACAAAAAGATCCTCTCTATCCACCCTTTCCAATTTTCATACATTTCTAAATATCGTGATCAAGTCACCCCTTACCCTTCTCTCCTGCAGTGTTGGTAACTTCAGTTTTTCCAATCTCTCCTCGTAGGTGAGTTTCCTTAAACGTGGTATCATCTTCGTTGCCATCCGTTAAACCCTTTCTAGTTTATCAATATGCTTCTTCAAATGAGGTGACAATACCACCGCCGCATACTCTAGTCTTGGTCTTATCATGGTCACTATCAACTCCCTCAACATTTCCTCATCCATATAATTAAAAGCCACTCTCATGTTGGTCAGTATTCCATAAGTTCCCCCAATAATTTTGTTAATATGCTTTTCTGGTGACAAGTCATCCCGAATAATCACTCCCAAGCCTTTCTCATCCTTTCTTTTACTAATCATCTCATTGCCCATTTTATATGTCCAGTGTGGTCTTCTTTCACTTATACCCAATTTCTAATACATGACACTTCTTGGCATTAAAGTCCATTTTCCAAGTCTAGCTCGAGCTGTGTAGTTTGTCCAAGTCCTCTTGCAGTTCTTTACAACTATCAATACATTTAATATGTTTCATAATTTTAGCATCATCTGCAAGCATACTCATGTAACTATTCAAACCCTCTGGCAAATCATTTACATATATCAGAAACATTACTGGGGCCAGGACAGAGCCCTGGGGTACTCCACTAGTACTCCATTCTGAAACCCTGTCTCTTATTACTGTTCTCATCTGCCTTCCTGTCAAATAATCTCCCATCCATTTTAATAGTTTCCCATGCACCCCTCCAAAGGTCCTCAACTTCCACAATAGTCTCTTATAGGGCACTCTGTCAAATGCTTTCTTAAGATCCAGATAGACATAGTCCGCCCATCCCTCTCTCTCCTGTACAACATCTGTTACCCTACTGTAGAAACTTAATAGGTTAATAACACATGATCTTCCTTCCCTAAAACCAAATTGTCTTGGTGTTATCACTTCATTTTCTTCTAAATACTTTATCCATCTTTTTCTAATAACTTTCTCACAGATTTTACAAACAATACTAGTAAGTGACACAGGTCTATAATTAAGTGGATCTTCCCTATCTCCTCCCTTAAAGATTGGCACAATACTTGCTCTTTTCCAATCTTTAGGTAACTGTCCATTTGCAAGCGAGGTCTTGATGATGACATAAACTGGCCACACTAACTGGTCGGCACATTCCTTCAGGATCCATCCAGCCACACCATCTGGTCCCATTGCCTTTCTCACATCCAAATCCTTCATCAGCTGTAGCACCTCATTCACGTCAACTGTAATTTCAGCCATTCTCGTCAGCCTGGGTTCCATTTCAGGCTCCCTAAATTCGTCTTCCAATACATAAACTGACTGCAGCTTGTTGTTCATTATTTCACACAAGTCTTCCTCTCTTTCGTATGCTTCATCTCCATCCCTCAGTTGTATTATACTGTCCTTAACTTTCATTTTGCCATTTACAAACCTATAAAATAGTTTCGGCTCTTTTTTACAGTTAGATACAATACAGTGCTTCCTCCAATTTTGCGAGAATATGGTCGACAAAAAACCTCGCAAAATCGAAATTCGCAAAGTTTAAACAATTAAATATATGCAATAAAGGTAAATTGGTCGACATCACCCCAAGGTAAGCACTTTTTCCCACTCTTTCTCTCGACTCTACCTCTTAATTTTATGATGATAAATGAAACAAACATGGACTGATGTATTGTACAGTAATATCATTATGAAAACATCATAGATAAGAAACATAAAAAAGAAAAAAAATGCATATTTACACTGATGTGAAGACTGGCATGGTGTACGGGACTGGTGGCGGGGCAAGGCTTGGGTGCGACTACTGTGGTGTAAATAAACGTGGTGGGGCGGCAGAACACCGAACTAGGAGGCACAGTACGCCCAGCGAACCACGACGTCACTATTCCGCATGGCAAAGTAGTGCGGGAAGACGACTTTCCCACCACTCAACCTCGCAAAGTGTGTGATCGCTCGCAAAGTTCATAAATGTTAAAAAATAAATAGACTTGGAACTACCTCGCAAAATTGGTGATTCGCAAAGTTAAAGTTCGCAAAGTTGAAGGATGTACTGTATCTTTTTCATATTTCCTTTCCTCTTCTCTCCGTACCCTTATATATTCATTTCTAACCTGCTTGTACTCCTCCCAAGCCCTTTCACTAAACCTTCTTCTCACTTTATTCCATGTTTTTTTCTTGCCTCTTGTGCCATCCTACATCTGTTGTTAAACCATTCTTTCTTCCTTTCCATAGCTGCAGAAAATTTTGGGACATACTTAGTAACTCCTGTTTTATATACTTCTAACAAAAACTCATATTTCTCATCAACATTTGTGATCATATTCATTTTACTCCATTCTACATTTTGGAAAAAGTTCCTCAGGGAAGCAAAGTCTGCCTTCCCATAATTGTATCTATTTTCTCTGTGTTTTTCATCTCTTTCTCCTTCCCTCACTCCTACCACGTCCATCTCAATTACCAGATGATCACTTTTACCAAAGGGGCAATGGTAGGTTATGTTCCTCACATCATTTGGGTCCTTTGTGAATAGCAGGTCAAGCCTGGATGGTTCATTAACACCCCTAATTCTTGTGTTTTCTTTGATCAACTGGGTTAACATATTTTCCACCATCAATTCCAATAATTTATTTCCCCATGATTCCTCATTGTTCCCAGCATCCATACTTTCCCAATCAACTTCTCTACAGTTCAGATCTCCCATTAATATTATTCTATTTCTTCGTTCAATTAACATTTTTAGCCTAATAATGGATTCTCTTATTAACTGTTCGTAATCTTCCTTTGTCCATGCCCTAGTTTTGGGGGGCATATAAAAAACTATTACATCCATTTTTTTCTCCATACCTGTCCTCTATTACAACTCCCAAAAGTTCAGCCTTGGTATTTTCAATTTCTATATTCTTTACTCTTAGGTCATTACGGGTTAATATCACTATACCTCCCCCAAATTTACCTTCTCTGTCCTTCCTCCAAATCTTATAATTGTTCCAGCCAAATAACTTTGTATCGACATTTTGGGGCAATTTAGTCTCTACTAAGCAAACAATTTCAGGTTTATTTTCATTTTAAGTAGTCTCCAATTTCCTCTTTCTTAGATATTAATCCGTCTACATTACTGAACATGATGCTCAGATTCGCTGCACTGTTTTCATCTTTACTCGTTCTTCTCTTTTTCAAATTCATATCCATCCCCTTTGTTTCCTTCACATCTAGTTCTTCACATACCACTTCCTTGCTTTCATAGCCATCACTCTCCAAAAAAAAGTTTTACATTCTTCCTCTGTCTTCCTGTCATTTTTTTCCTTTACTTGGTCCTTCAAAGATTTTAAAACTTCTCTTTCTTCTTCATTCAAGTCTTTTCTTACTATAATATTTTCCATCCCTGCCTCTTTACTCAGTTTCCAGGTCACCTTAAGTATGTCATTTACCACACTTTCTGAAGACATCTTAACTCGAATTGGTCTTGCTTCCCCTTTCTTATATATCCCTATCCTCCTTACTTCCTCAATCTCTTTTTCCCACTTGTTTCCTTCGGGATCGATCTTGTTCAATATTTGCCTCACCTGATTTGAGTCTCTCTCGAGTCTCACAGACCTAACTTTTTCTTCCTCCTCCCTGTTTCCAAATATTATCACACATCTGTTCCTTTCTACTGTTTCTCTCACTATTTTCTCTTTTTTCTTCAATATTTTCACTACATTTTCTTCCATTTTTTTCTTGTTCATTTCCCTGTCTTCCTGAATAATTTCCCTTAAGCTGACCACTTCTTTCTGTTCTTCTTCCACATGTGCCCACTTTGCCTTTTGCTCTTCTAACACACTACTTACCATCTCAGTTTTGTTACTACTCTCTTCTAGTTTTCTCCTTAATTCAATATTTTCTCGTTTCAAATTCTCGATCTCCTGGTTCGCTGTCTCATTGGCCTGTATCAGACTCTGTATAGTATTTTCAGTATTTCCAGGCATGTCTCTTGATACTAGATCTTCCACTTTCTTTTCTAGTCCACTAATTCTCATAATCAACGTTTTAACCAGATCCATTACATTTGATTCACTGTCAAATCCTGGAAAATCCAGTTCCCCAATGTTTACATGGACGGCCATTTATAAGGTCGGTTGCAGTACTAAACTGAACAGCTGTTCCCAAAATTCCTATAAAAACATTTATGTATACTTACTGACAATAGTTGTTTACATTTTGGTAGACTATAATAACTTGCAATACTTCAAATTTTAAACAAGACTGGAGACAAGACAATTCCTGAAAACTACTTAGGTTTGTTGAGAGGCGGTTTGAGACACGTCTTCTCGCTGTGGCTGCTGCTGTGTGTGTGTGTGTGTGTGTGTGTGTGTGTAT
>JAGKTI010005962.1:0-22047 GCA_018397915.1 Birgus latro
CACATCGGTGGGTCTCAGCGTGAAAAAAAGTTGTGACGTGCATTGTATGTCGGGGGAACAGGGAGGGTTAAGGTGAATGTTGCTTATGTTGTCAGGTCCACAGGCAGTTGGGTGCTTAAGGTTGCTAATGATGTGCTTCGTCTGGCTGTAAGTGAAAGGTGCATAGTCTGGGTCTGTGGGGAACTCTCTTACATTGGATGATACATCGGTGGTCGTTTATATGGCTGACATGTGAAAAGTGATTGACGAGAGTGTTTGCGTGTTGTTTGTTTGAAGGTATGCTGTCTGTTGTTGTGATGGCAGTGTATGACTGTGTAGTGTTGCTGCTGGAGAGTGTGATGCTGTTTAGTGTTTTGTAGAATTAGCTGGTGTTTGTTTTGTGGTCAAGAATTTGGAGATAATTATTTCAATTTAGTGTTTGCTGCTCTGATATTTCGTTTATTTGAGTGTTGAGGTCTTGTATTTGTTGTACGGTGTCTTGCGTATGGGGTGTTGAGGAGTGTCGTAGTGGGTCCCATTGACTGATGAGGCCTTGAATTCCTGGTGTGAAGTTGGGGTTGTCTCTCTTTCTGTTGCCTCTAGAGATGTGTCTTTTGTCTGCATTTTGTTTAACTGCATTGAAAGTGTGCACAGTGGTATTGATGTCTGTGACAGATTTGCTGTTTAATGTTTTGAAATGTTGTTCTGTTTCAGTTGTGAAGGCCTCCCAGTTGGCTCTCTTATAATTAGTGTATGTGTGTCTGTGGCCAGCTGGGGTGATTCTGGTTTTGGTACTGATGATGATTGGAAGGTGATCAGATCCAATGGTTTTATCACTCTCCAGGGTGTTGTGGAGGTGAGGTTTGGGGGGCAAAAGGTGATGTCTGGGGATGATGGGAGGAAGAGGGCTAGGTGTAGGATTGGATTCTAGGGTAATCGAAGGTGCTGAACTCAAATATGGCATCAGAATGGACGTATCAGGTCCGGTTCTTGAAAACCAGTATATCAGTGTATCTTGCTCACAGGATGTGACTTGTACATTTATTTGTTTACTTCCATCGATTAAATTTGTATTTTTGCTGCAGGGTACATATACTGTTTCCACTTATATTCTTGCAGAAACTCTCAATCACTTTGACAGTGGTGAAAGATGGAACAACACAAACGTGTAAATGATCCTGGCCGTTTTTGTTATATTTGTGGAGCGTTTACCCCGGAAAGCTTCAAGAAACCCATCACGAAGGATGTTCAACTGAACTACAAAAGCTACTTCAAATGTCCGACGGGCGACCAAGACAAGAAATGGGCGCCTCACATTGCATGTAGGTCCTGTGTCAATCACCTGAGTGAATGGATGCATCGAAAACGAAGTTCGGGTTTGCCATTTGCTGTACCAATGGTGTGGCGAGAACTCAAAGATCACAGCAACGATTGATACTTCTGTCTCACGAACATCAAAGGAAAAACTGTCAAGACACGAGCCACAGTACAGTACCCCAATATTGCTTCTGCAATCTGACAGGTGCCACACAGTGCAGAACTACCAGTTCCAAACTCACCTGCTGAACACGAGCTAAGCAGCAAATCTGTTTCCAGTCATAGCCCCATGGATGATGACTACCAGGACTTAGGAAACAGTGGGCCCAAACCATTCAACCAAGGACCCCTTCATGATCTCATAAGGGACCCTGATTTGTCTAAAGAAATGGCAGAGCTCCTGGGATCATGACGGAAGCAGCGTAACTTGCTGAAAGATGGAGTGCGCATCACTAAGGCACGTCTTCGGCATAGACAACTTTTTTTTTTTTTTTTTTATGTGTCCAACTCTGGGCAAAGACTTCAAGGTCTATTTCTTGGGGGCAGTGACCTATCCCAAGGCCCGGTAGTCCTCCTACACCTCCACATGTCACCACTTCGGCGCTAACACTCACCATCTATACTGAATACATGCTAGGGATGTCTCATACAGGATTGGTGTATGGTAAAACCTCGATATAACGGACTTCAATAGACCGGAATTCACTTTTATCGGACTTAAGGAGCTACCGGACTAAATTCCTATAATTCGGAAAAAGTCTGATAAAGCCAGGAGCAGTCCGGACTGCCTGACCACTTCAGCTATGTTCACCAAAAAAAGGTAAATAAAAGACATGTTTATCAGTGTACAGTACAGTATTATTATATATATTATACCATTTGGTTAATGTAGTGAAGTTATAACACAGTACAGTACCACAATGGTAGTAAAAACAGTTTAAAAGCCATTCAAGCAATCCGGACTAACGTCTGATATATCGGAAAAAGTCCGGATTAGCAGGGGGAAGTCCGGATGTTGCTTTTATCGGAATTTCACATTTTTCGGAATGGTTTGGGCCCCAATTTGTCCGTTATAGTGAGGTCTTACTCTATTGGTATTAGTGAGGGGATTTTTACGACATGTGGGCCGGTCATCTGGTAGATCAGGAAAGTCTGCTTTTAGGAAATTCAAATCCTTAAAATGTTCCCTGCCCCATCCGGGATTCGATCCTGGGTCCATTAGGAAAGTCTGCTTTTAGGAAATTCAAATCCTTAAACTGTTCCCTGCCCCACCCGGGATTCGATCCTGGGTCCATTAGGACTGCAGGCTGCCTCTCTAACAATTCAGCCAACGTCTCCTCTAATTTTCAAAATGGCAAACGTTTGCTATTCCGATGATGCGGTGTCTCTCATGCAACAACTCTGCAAGTCTGATCCATACATGCCAGATGATTGGAGGCTGTTTATAGATTCAGGAAAAGACACCCTGAAAGCAGTCCTCCTACACAATGGGAATCGGCTTCCACCCATGCCAATAGCACATGCAGAGGAGTTGACCGAGAGCTATGAAACTATGAAGATTGTCCTTTCCGCTATCGAGCATGAGAAGCATCAGTGGAAAATATGCAGGGACCTCAAAGTGATTAGTCTACTTCTGGGCCTTCAGAGCGGTTACACAAATGATGAGTGCTTTCTCTTCTTGTGGAACAGTAGAGCTAATGCCGAGGACTGTGTAAGAAAAGAATGACTGGCAAGACCAAAAAAATGCACCCGGATGGTTCAACTGTCTTCACAAACCCCTTGTGGATCCAGAAAACATATTCTTAGCTCCACCGCATCTCAAGCTGGGCTTGGTGGAAAAAAACGTAAAAGCCATTTATCAAATGGGTACTGGGTTTCAATACTCATCTATGAAGCTCAGTGGCATGATATTCGAAGCCAAGTTGAAAGCTGAGGTCTTGAATGGTCCTCAGATCCGCATGCTGGTTAATGATGGTGATTTAATCAAGACATTAAACCCGCTGGAGAGAGACGCGTGGGAATCATTCAAGAATGTCTCACAGAACCACCTTGGAAACCATTGCACAGCCATCTACAAAGAAATTGTGGAAAGCATGTTATGGAGTTATCGAGCTCTGAGCTCACGGATGTCCTTGAAGATTCATTTCTTTCACTCCCACCTCAATTTCTTCCCAGATAACCTAGGAGACATCAGTTATGAGCATGGTGAAAGATTTCACCAAGACACTGCTATAATGGAGAGCAGGTATCAAGGCCGATTCAGTCCCAACATGATGGGCAACTGCTGCTGGATGCTACAACATGAAGAGAATCAGCTGAACAAGTGGAAAAGCAAAATGCTGAAGTATTTTTAGAACTTCATCGCTTGCTAATAAAATGTGCATTGGATTTCCATATTTTTGTACCATAAATCATCACAATATTATCTGTGTGTGCCTCAATATATATTACAAGGTTAAGATGAGTTATGCCACACTGAATATGTTTTCAGTCTGATTTTCAAGAAACCTGGTCCGATAGCACAAAATGAATATCAGATTTGAAATCAGTGCTGTCAAATTAGTCAGAGGCACATACATATGAGAATCATTTTGGTTGCTGACCAGTAGTAAGGTCACTGAGCGATTTGCTTCTGATTTTTGGCGGGCTTCGCACCAGTCACCCCAAGCTGTGGGCCTATCCCAAATCATGACCTTCATGGTATGATGTATATTTTTTACACAACATTTTTGGGAAAAAGTGCACATTAAATGACAGGAAAAGGTAGGTTTGGTTAAGTTAAAAAAAATTTGGCTAGGTTTACATTAATCAGCATTGATAAGGATAATTTCATGCCAAAAATGGCATTCTGAATTGGTGTCCATCTGTCTTAGGCACACCACATGATGGCATCCATCTCTTCAGCGCCGTTGGGTATTGTAAACACAGTTTACCACCACTGTGGCAATTGTTTACCATCATAAAAATAATCAGAAAAATGTGGGAAACACACTTTAAGAATAACAAGTGAACAGGTAAGGTTTTGCTGTTCCTTAAACTAAACTGCACAATTACCTCAATGAGTCTATAGCTTGGTGCAAGGCATGTAGCTTGTCGAGGAATTGATGAGGTACGTGTACCAAGCAACAGATTAAATATTCATCCTTCGTATGTCTTGGTCATCATTTTCTATTAACCTAACCAGGCCTGTGTGTGTTTCTGAGACAGCATTTACCATAACATTATGTACTGTATTGGTGGGCGTAAATTTCATAAAAAGGAAAATTGGGGATTGACCCTGGGGCACCTGGGACCAATTAGGATAAATTCCGAAAGTTCTGTGAATTCGTTATCACACTATTCCGTTATCACATGCCACATTTCGTACCAATCACGTGCAATAACCGAGGGATCACTGAACATTGTTATATGGCTAATGTGGGGGAAGACCCAAAAATCTTTAAGAGGTCCCTATTAAGGCCCTATTGAAACCTGTACCTCCATCAAACACATGCATAAACATAAAATGATCAGAATTTGGCACATTAAATAATGACTGTACAAAAGAACAATGGTAATAAGAGCGGAATTTACACTTGCCTGAGATGGTGCTGATCAACTCATGAAGCAAGTGATAAGTCATTGCGAGGGTTCATTCAGTTTGGTTTAAACAACAGTAAGACCTTACCAATGTAATTCTTATTCTTGCAACTTGTTTTCTATACTTATCAGATAAATTTTATGGTGGTAAATGACTTCTCCAAGGAAACATAATTTCCCTGTTGTTTTTATTTGCTTTTCTTTTCCAACGCATGTTCTGTTTCTTGGGCATTATGGTACACAATAAAACTTACTCAAATCTACCAAAATTATTTAACTTTGGGCGACCATCATCCACTCACTTGATGTAGTGCTGCCTACTTCTTCCTTAGCCTTTATCATTCTTTTTCTGTGCCTGCCCTCCTTTCTTCCTATTTCTCCTATATTTCCTGTCACTTCTTACTGCTTTTCTTTCCTTTACAGGTGGCATTACATTGAGTGACAAGCCAAATGGTTTCCTGTAAGCCAAGAACCATTTACAACGCTGGGTGGTAACCGTATAACCAAACCATATGTGCTCCCTACGTGTCAACAAGTGGGTTGGTGGAGGGTTAGTGCCCCTCCCCGTAAAATAAATAACTCAAAGTCAAATGGCCACCCCTTACGGGATTATGGTGTCTGGCAATAGATAGATAGATAGATTTCAGTCGGGTTAAAACTAAGTACCTGTACTGAAATGTTCATTGCTACAAATTACTGAAAGTTTGGTAGACAAAGTTAGGCTAGATGAAGTAAAGTTCACTTAGAATAGGATGGGTTAGATTGATAAGTAAGGTTCAGGTTACACTGTTTCATTAGGTTTGTTTAATATTTCAGATGAGTGAGATTAGTGTCGCCAAGTTAGGTTTGGTAAGGCAAGGAAAGGTTAAGTTATGGTTATGTAAGGCTAGCTTAGTAACAATAAATTTTGGTTGATTTTAGCAGGCTTGAGTATGTCTCTGCCATGACGCTTGAGAAATAAACACACGCTGGGAAACTGAACAGATAAAAACTATAGGTAAAGAAAAATCGACTTAGAAACAGCCATTTATCACAATGAAATTGGTGAGAAAAATACAATAAACAATCAAGAAGAGGAGGTGAACCAGTAAGGTATTTCTGCCATTTAAATTACACCGTAACTTTACCTTTTTATTTAACAACTGTTCTTCATTAGCCACAACCCTACTGATATCTGCATAGATGCCATACAACCTCTCAGTAGAGAAATCCAGGTTCAGGAAGTCATCACCAAAGTTCATCATCCTTGCAACTTTGGTATAAGTTTCCCCGGCCTTCGCTCATATAACAACACTGTCAATGGGTACTCCCTAACAACTCAAGCTGCACCATTCATTCTCTTGTGTCTAAGTTGTTGAGAATGTCCTATTTCCACCCCCCCCCAATACTAAGTGGCACCTATTTGCCCTTTCTACAACATTGAGGGCTTTTCTGTTGCTTGGACATCATAGTTAAAGTAATGCAGAACATGGTAAGTGTTACAGTGATGGTGGATTACACGGGATTCTAATGTGCTTACGAGTCAAGGGTGGGATACAATAGACGGTCAGCATGGGTGAAAGGTGCAGGAGAAAGACATCTAGAGCAGTGTGCATGTGCATGTGTCATGGCCATGATGTCAGTGTCTTCTAACCACCAGGTCACCATGCAGGTACATACATACCCCGACATCTGGCGCCTCAATAACCAAACACTCGCTACGCCAAACAAAAGAAATTGGGGAACATTCCCACAATCCGAACGGCCGTCGATTTGCTATTCCAAACACTCCGCTGCTCCCTTCATCTGAAACGAGCATGTCTGAACGTGGATGTGGTGGAGCGTGCGGCTCTCCCTGTCCTCCCTCCACCCCCTCACTTCTCCCCCCACCTGGTCTCTCCTCCATCCCCCGCCACGCTCAGCACTGCCAGGTACGTCTCCTTCGCCGTCCCCTCACCCTCGCCCACTGCCGCTTGTCTCCCTTCCCAACCCCCTGCCCTGCCCCACCCCTGTTTATCTCCTTCCCCAGCCCCTGCCTGTCACCCTCCCCATCCCCACACCCTCCCCCACCCTCGCTTGTCTCCCTCCCCATCCCCCTGTGTGCCTGGCTTGCACTTGTCCACTCTCCAACTCTCGCTGTGTCTGTCGCCCTGAACGCATCTCAGCACCACACCTCCCACCACCTTACCTTCCTGCATGTGATGTTTGATGGCTCATTTTTTAGCAACAGTACTGTTTATGAGGATAATAACATTCCCTATGGAGTTTCTGAGTCAGTCTCTATTGATTAAGGAATAAGAGAGTTTGGGTTTGGGCCTAGAACAAATCTCTGGCTTTTCTTCAGTATTGTATGGAGAAACTTGCTTCAATATCTGGCAACTCGCTGTCCGAACATTCTCACCAGTACACAACTCTGCCAGATATTGGGGTATACCTGTATTTTAAATGCTGAAGGCGGTGACCCAGGGTTCACGGCTTCAATCTTCCTGCGTAAACCATGGAATGGTCAGTGTAAAGGCCAGATAGGCAGAGACTGGTGGTGCCGAGTAAAGGGTGATTAGCATAAATCAAGTCATGGAAAGCAAGGGCCTGCTGTACAAGTAACACAGGAATACATATAGGTACAATATACTGTACTGGATTTTTAAATCCCAAAATACCAGTACAAATGCTAGTACAGGCAAACCCCAGTTTAACGATGCAACTGGTTAAGTAAAAACCCATCTCTAGACAGGGTATTGTAAATAGGGGACAATTTATCATGTAAAGTACTGTACAGGGATGTGCTCTTGAGCCTTGGGTTTTCCCCCCAACCAAGTCCTAAACCCACCCAGAGTTAAAAAAAAGAAAAAAAAAAGTTTAAAGTTTAGAGTTAATCTAAATGGCCTAACAGCTGTAAAAGAAGCTAACCAAAGCCAAACACCTGTAAATAACTCACTAAAACCAACAAAAAAATCTGAAAATCATAAAAAATAAGTCAGAAAATATCAAACACTTCTCATCACTTGTTCCTTGTAAGTCTATATCCAGTCCTGGTTGTCATCCTTGTTATCCCCCCCCAAGGCTAGGGGACATGTGTGTGTGTGTGTGGGGGGGGGGGAAGCCTGGCGAGGTGGGGTGATGGAAATGGGCGACTTTTAACAAACCCATCGTAAAACCGGGGCTTGGCCATCGTTAGGTGGGTGGGGCAGTATTTCTACCCAGATCACTAATCCGGGGTATTGCATATAGGAGTATCGTAAATCGGGGTTTGTCTGTATATCCAATAATGCTAAAAAAATTTCAAAGTACCCAAGTCTGGGAGTCTTCAAAACGAAATCCAAGGCCAACAGTGGAACTTCAACAGAAAATAAGTTACGCTCACCTTGGAATGTATGTGTTCTTGTTGTACATTCACAGCATAGAAATAGTCCATCTGAAATGTAGAAATATAATAATTAAAACAGTAATAAATTCTTCTTGCTTTATATAGGTTTTTAAACCTTCAGAGTTAAGCATACAGTACTACTGTATTGTTAACAATTCTCACACATACCTAGGGTTAGTTTAAGTGATGGTTAGGCTCCACAGGAAAATCAGTTCACACTTCTATGAAACAGTTGGAAACTTTCTGATTTAATTATGTCACAACAACGATGATTCTATCACCTACCTGAAAATGTTCAAGGCTAGTTAGCCTACCCTCTATCATTATGCTTCCTCCAGGAATATACGAAGTCTGTCCCAAAAGAAACTGAAGTGGATTTAAACAGTGGACCAACTAGCCAGTGTTGTGTGATCACGATGGAAGTGTTGTGAGGGCGACTTTTAGCTTTACTCTAACACTAGCTGCATCACACCATGTCACTTAGTCACTGAAGCACAAGCACTTGAGTGAATGTGTGTTTAATGCACTTGGTGCACTTCTATCTTTTCTGTTGTCTGAAACTGGCAACCTCTCAGAGTGGACTTCAACTTGGGGGGTGGGGGGTGGGGGATTCCACAGGGGTCAAATCTGGAACGTAGGGTGGCTGGAGAACAATAGTTATCTCATGCTCTACCAAAAATTATGGATACAGAGTGATGCATGAATAGGTGCATTGTCACGAAGCAGCATCAAGGTTTTGTTTGTCCATGCATCAGGTCTCTTCCTCTGCACCGCTTCCCTCAACCACTTCAGGATGTTCAAGTAAAACTTTTTAGTGATCGCCTAATCACATGGAAAAAACTCAGGATAAAGATGCTCTCCCAATAAAAAAAAAACAATTAACATCACCTTCATATTTGAGTGAGTCTGATGTGCTTTTTTTTGGTCGTGGTGACGATCTTCCAACCCACTGCAATGACCGCCTTTTTGTTTTGACATTGTAGCCATACACCCACATCTCATTACTTGCTATGATATTTTGCAGAAAGCTTTCATCAGCCTTCAAACAATCAAACAGCTCCTGACTGCTGACACAGTTCTTCTTTTGTTCACCTGTCAGCAGATGCCGCATGAATTTTGCAGCACCATGATGCACCTCCAGGTTCTCAGTTATAATCATGTGGCACGAACATTTACAAATGCCTACCTCTTTGGAAACTTCACAGAAAGTCAGATGATGATTTTCACGGATCACAGCACGCATTTTCTCAATGTGATCATCATCTCTCGATGTGGAAAGCCGCACAGATATGGGATCGTCTTCGGTGGAAGTTCTTCCATATTTAAACCACTGGAACCATTTGTGACACTGGATATGGCTCAAACAATCCTCCCCATAAGCCTATTGCAACATCTGAAAAGTTTCCATAAAAGTTTTTCCCAATAAGAAACAGAACTTCACACAAACACGGTGCTCTTCAAGATCCTTCATTGTTCAATTTTCTACAAATTGCCAAGTGCACTAAACACATGTTCACTCAACTGTGTGTACCATGATGACTAAGCGACGTGGCATGATGTAGCTAGTGTTAGACTTAAGCTCAAAGTCACCATAGCACAGTGCTTCCCTCGCAATCATGCTATGCTGGCTAGTTGGAATGTTATTTAAAAAGTTTGGTGTCTCTTTGGACAGACCTTTTATAAGTCTCAGTGTCTACAAGTACCCAACTTCAAATCATGAAACACATCCAGTTAATGATAATACTAAAAAAAAATAGCAGTACAGGTTATTGAAAATACTGCCCAGTAAAGCCCCAAGTCTTGTGTCTAATTGGTTCCGTGAAAAGTACCACAAACTGCGAAACTGCTAAACTTGGGGCACTGATCCTATGGGAAACAGGCTAAATGGTTCCAGGTCCCATGCCAACTCCCCCTAAAACCCATTTATGCAATGTGAAATTTGCTGATCACACCTGAAATGAAACTAGTATTAATATAAAGTACATACAGTGACAGAAGTCAAGAGTGAGAGCAGTGGAAATGAGTTATTTGAGAGGAGCATGTGCAGTCACATGGAGAGACAGACTAACAAATGAGGAAGTGAAGGAGCGTTGTGGTGTGGTTGAGGACGTGATGGGAAGCGTTAGGAGAAACACGTTAAGGTGGTTTGGGCATGTGGAGAGGATGGAGAGTGAAAGATTGACGAGGAGAGTGTATGTGAGTGAGGTGGAGGGGGCGAGAGGGAGGGGGAGGCCGAGGATGAGATGGAGGGATGGAGTGGAGAGGTATATGAGAGAGGGGGGTGTGAGTTGGGAGTGTGGTAGTGAAATGGCAGGGGACAGAGTGACATGGAGGCGATTTGTTTGTGGCCACCCCGTTCGGGATTGAGGCGTCTGGCAATAGATAGAAATATAGACATACAGTGAACTCTTTATAAGCCAAACTATATGGGGCTTTGGGGTGGTTCGACTTAGCTAATTTTCCGACTAACCGGAAATAATTGCATAAAGAACTGTATTAATCCCCCCTCCCCAGATACACGCAAATTATATGTGATCACTTCTTTATTAACACTAAACTAAAGAAGCATTTATAAAGCAATTAAAAAACAATAAAAACAATTTGGTGCATGTCACAGGCTACACTAAGATAGTAGGTTGCATAGGTGGAGTGGTGCAACAGTCACTTAATTACATAAAGTTCAGCACTTATTTACTTCACTTTACAATCAAATAAACTAAGATGTAACACTTGGAATATAATAAACTAAAATGCAGCATCTGGAATATAAGAAACTAAACCCTTCGAATATACACTACACCTCTGTCGAGTTCGACTTACCTGAAATTCCGCCTTCTGCAGGGTTGACTTATTGGGGTTTTACTATAATAGGCAAGGAAGCTCACTTGGAAGGCTGGAGTGAGGTGCTCAATGGGGGGATGGGGGTGTAATTTCCAAGGTAGGTGGTGAGGCTAACTCGTCGCGCTTCTTCCTCATGCTTCTCACTGTTGACTCAGGAATCTTAAACATTTTACAAATTTCAGAATTCTTAGCACACTGCTTCATCTGCACCACAGTTTTACTTTTCAAATCAATGTCATACACACGCTTCTTAGCACCAACACGGTATTCACATTACACTTTCCCCTTACCTTTCTGACCTCTTACCATCACTTCTCTCACCCCAAGGACCACCTCCCAAACCTCCAGAGCAGCAGGAAGCCATAGGGCGAGAGTAAAACCAGGAACAAGAGTAGCAAGGCACAGACACCAAAAGGCACAGGGAGCAGGTTTAAACACACAGCATGGGGAGCATGGCAGGTCTGCAGCAATGGTGACGAACAAGTGATGATCGCTTTCCATGAGCGCGGTTTGTTTACTTTTTCTCACCGCAAACAGAGGGGTCTTTGGAGCCGGTGGCTCAATCAGTAGAGAGGTGGCCTGCAGTCCTAATGGACCCAGGTACAAATCCCTGCTGGGGCAGGAAACAGTTTAAGGATTACCTATCTACCAGAAGACCCGTCAACAAGTCGCAAAAATACCCCAACTAATACCAGTACACCAGTTCTGTATGAGACAGCCCTAGCATGTATTCAATATGGACGGTGGGTGTTAGCGCCGAAGTGGTAATATGTAGTGGTGTATGGTATGTAGGAGGACTGCTGGGCCTTGATAGCAGGCTGTGAAGCCTATGTCCAAAGTCGGACACAAAAAAAAAAAAAAAAAAAAAAAAAAAGTTTGGGAATATTTGAAGGTGAATGCTAACCATGAAACCATGGATGAAGATGTTGCTAAACATGGGGTTTTACTATGCTATATTAGTAAATAATTTACCCCGATTATTGCTCTTCACAACTCTGGGGTATGGATAAAGCTTTATGAAACTCATCTTCTACCCCAGCTGTGATATGTGGGCCTATGAAAAATAAGCATTCATGGCTAAAAGGTCCTGACCACTGAAAACCATTAACTCCTGTGATGATGTCATGGGCTGATATGCCAGGCCAAAGTTGGTGAGTTTTGGGGCTGGTCTAGCTCAGGCAGGCGAAAACAAAGTTTCTGAGCCAAAAAACGTGCGACAGCAGCAGGAGTGCAGATTTTCATCTTGCAGTGATAGCAAGGACCGCTATAACCAAAGGATCACTGACTGAATACAGTATGTATGTGTGTGTATAAATATATATATATGAGGGCTGTTCAAAAAGTATCCGACCTTTGGTCGGGAAAAATAGACTTATTCACCTGGCTGTCTGAAACCCTCATCCCCTTCAAAGTAGTCTCAACTTTGGGACTGCACACACTTGTCCCAGCGGTCCTTTCATTGTTGGAAGCATATCTGGAATGCATTTTTGGGAATGGATTACAGCTGGATCGTCGCATTCCAAATTATGTCTTCTCGTGACTCAAATCGGGTCCCTTTCAGCGGCAAATTCAGTTTGGGGAACAGCCAAAAATCACAAGGAGCCATGTCAGGAGCTTGATGAACCACAGGAGTGTTGTGTTTGGCCAAGAAAGTTTGAATCAGATGCGAGGAATGAGAGGCGCAAGAGGAATGAGAGGCGCAAGAGACATGACCTGTGGGCAGCAGGAACTTGGCAGCTGCATCGTGACAATGCACCAGCTCATTCCTCGAATCTGATTCAAACTTTCTTGGCCAAACACAATACTCCTGTGGTTCGTCAAGCTCCCAACATGGCTCCTTGTGATTTTTGGCTGTTCCCCAAGCTGAAAATGCCGCTGAAAGGGACCCGATTTGAGTCACAAGAAGACATAATTCGGAATGCGATGATCCAGCTGTACTCCATTCCCAAAAATGCATTCCAGATATGCTTCCAACAATGAAGGGACCGCTGGGACAAGTGTGTGCAGTCCCAAAGTTGAGACTACTTTGAAGGGCATGTGGGTTTCAGACAGCCAGGTGAATAAGTCTATTTTTCCCGGATACTTTTTGAACAGCCCTCGTATATATCTATCTATCTATATACCTAGGCTGCTTCCCCCAAGAAAAGGGAGGTAGCCGAGACAGGTCAACACACTACCAATTTACGCATCTACTCATACACATTCATTCGCATCTTAGCCCCAAAGGGGAGAAGGGACAGGTCCTCACTGCACCACACCGCACGAGGGTCAAACTACGCAGTGCAGTCAGTGACATCTGCAGCAGGGCCCGACAGCAAAGCTGGTTTACCCCTGCCACATCATAATGGACCCATCCCCTTACCCGCACCTGACCTGATCAGCTGATCAGACAAAATGCAGGAGAATATCCCCTCAGGGCTGCGTCATCATTTATTCATTCACAATTTCCCTCCATTCATTTCTATCAGGTACAGCCACTCTTCCTTGCTCAACAGACAATCTTCTTGCATCCAATGCTCTCTTCACAGTGTCCATCCATCCTATTCATGGTCTTCCTCTCAGCCTTACACCTCTCACATCAGATCTAGTTATCTTTTTCACCAATCGCTCATTTTCCATTCTCTCCATATGCCCAAACCATCGCAACACCCTCTGTTCAACTCGATCAGCCATCTCCCGAACAATTCCAGTTCTCCTTCGCACTTCATCGTTTCTCACTTGATCCACACACGTCACTCCACACATAATCCTCAGACACCTCATCTCCATTACATTCAAACTTATCCTCTCTGCTACACCCATATTTCATGTTTCAGCCCCATATAATGCAGTCGGTACCACAATACCCTCATACAGCCTTCTCTTTACATCCATACTGAGTGAACAACATTTAAACACTTTTTTCATTCCTCCCAGCACCTTTCCAACTTCATTCATTCTAAACTTCAATTCTGCATCTATTGTTCCAACCCCAGCAACATGTGACCCTAAATACTTCAAACACTCAACCTCCTCAAGCAACTCACCATTCAAAACTATATTCATCATCCTACCATCTACCAACCTCGTACACTTCATCACTTTACTCTTATTCTCATTTATTTTAAGTTTCCTCCTTTCACTCACCCTTCCAAGCTCCTCTACCAACTGTCTCAATCTCTCCTCTGAATCAGCCACCAGTGCAGTATCATCCGCAAACAGCAGCTGCTTCAGATTCCACTCTCTATCAACATTCATCCTACTCAGTCCTCCACCTAACACTCTTGCATTCACCTCCCTTACAACACCATCCATATAAATATTAAACAACCAAGGCGATATCACACATCCCTGCCGCAGCCCCACTCTCACGGGAAACCAATCACTCACAGTATTTCCCACTCTTACACACGTTCTACTATTTATATAAAAACTTTTCACTCCATTTAGTAACCTGTCATCAAGCCCAAACAATCTTAAAACATTCCAAAAAGCCTCCCTATCAATTCTATCATATGCTTTCTCTAAATCCATGAATGCCCAAAACACATCCTTAACTTTCGCTAAATACTTTTCACACACCTGTCTCACAGCAGACACCTGTTCCACACATCCCCTCCCTCTCCTAAAGCCACACTGCTCATCACCAATCACTTCCTCTGTACCCTCTCTAACTCTCTTAATTAATACTCTAACCATACACCTTACCTACAACACTCAACAGACTTATACTTCTAAAGCTAGTACATTCATACTTATCACCCTTACCTTTATACAATGGGACCACACAAGCTCTTGCCCAGTCAACTGGCACCATACCTTGCACAAAGCACACAATCAACAATCTTCCTAACCAGTCAACAACAGTCACTCCACCACCTTTCAGGCATTCCACAGCACACTCATCCATACCTACAGCTTTCCCTGTTTTCATCTGCTTTACTGCCTCTTGCACTTCCTCCATCGTGATCAAAGATTCATTCAACTCTCCCAACACATCTATTCCATGCACACTTCCATCTGCCAAAATCTCAGCCTCTCTTTCCTCCTCTACATTTAACAATCTTTCAAAATACTCCGCCCATCTCTTCCTTACTGCATCTATCTCAATTAACATCCTTCCATCCTCTGTTTTTACTCGCTCCTCCTTCCCAGACTCTCCCTTTTGCACCCTTTTCACCTCCTTCCAAAACATTTTCTTATTCTCTTGAAAATTCTCAGTCAACCGCCTACCCCACCTCTCATCTGCTGCCACTTTAGCATCACGCACAACCCTTCTTGCCCTATTCCTCTTTTCCTTATACCTCTCATATGACACCTCATCCTTCCTCTGCAACCACAGTTCACATGCATGTCTCTTCTCAGCCACAGCCATACTTACTTCCTCGCACCACCATTCACTTCCCTTTCTTACACCACCACCCACTCGTCTCACACCACACACCTCTTCCGCATGACCCACCACAGCACTCTTAAACAACTGCCATTCCTCCTCCACACTGCCACTCACCTAATCTTTCACAGCATTCCACTTATCTCTCAATTTCTCCTGAAACCCTATCATTTTCTCTCTTTTATTCAACTCACTCACTTTCAAAACCTCCCTGCCACACCTAACTCTCCTAGCTCTCACCCATCTCTTACCTACTCTCAACTTTCCCTCCACCAGGTAGTGGTCAGACATACCTCCACCCTCCCCTCTCAAAACTCTCACATCCAACAATCTTCCTATTACATATCTGGAAACAACAACATAGTCCATCAATGCTCTGTCAACAACCCTTCCAAACTCCTGTCTCACCCATGTATATTTATAAATATCTTTCTTCTCAAACAAGGTATTCCCAATCACCATCTCTCGCTCAACACACACACCTATCATACGTTCCCCATTTTCATTTCTTCCAGGCACACCATGCATACCAACTACATCTTCAACTGCTACATTTCCCACTCTAGCATTCAGATCCCCAATCATTACCACATTCACATTTGCTCCAAAGCTCTGCAAACACTCATCAACATCATTCCAGAAAGACTCCTACTCTTCTTCATCCCTTTCACTACCAGGTCCATGTGCACTCACAAATACCCACAACTCACGTTCAAATTTCGCTTTCACCCACATCAGTCTCGATGACACCTTCCATTCAATCACACACCGCTGTACTTCCGGCCTCACTAACAAGGCCACACCTTCTCTTGCCTTTCCTCTATCAACACCTGACAATCTTCCATTCACACTTCCAAATGTAGACTTACCCTTCCCTTTCATCTTTGTTTCACTCAAAGCTAACACATCCAACTTTCTTCTCACAAACAGTCTCCCAATCTCCTCCCATTTAGCCTCAATCATACTACATCCACGCACATTCATAGACCCAACCATCAGGGTACGGGGATAACTCGATCCCCCATCCCATTCTCTGGCCTGTCTCTTTCTAAGAACTAAAAAACAGAGGAGAGGGTCCCTAGTCCCCTCACCCCACCCCTTTTAGTCGCCTTTTACAACATGCAAGGAATATGGTAGCGGAATTCTTCCTAACACAATCTGGCCACAGAGTAGTAGTACCACCCCATAGTGCGGCCAGATTATGTCCCCCCCCACCAGATACCTCAATCCTGCACGGGGTGGCCACAAACAAATCGCCTCCATATCAATCTGTCCCCCGCCATTTCACTACCCTGCTCCCAGCTCAAACCCCCCTCTTTCATATACCTCTCCACTCCATCCCTCCATCTCATCCTCGGCCTCCCACTCCCTCCACCTCACTCACATACACTCTCCTTGTCAGTCTTTCATTCTCCATCCTCTCCACATGGCCAAACCACCTTAACATGTTTCTCCTAACGCTTCCTATCACGTCCACATCCACACGAAAATGTTCCTTCACTTCCTCATTTGTAGTCGGTCTCTACATGTAACTCCACATGCTCCTCTCAAATAACTCATTTCCACTGCTCTCACTCTTGACTTCTGTCCCTCCAACAGGGTCCAAGCTTCAATTCCATATGTCAAGAGTTGGTATCACAATGCTGTCATGTAGCAATTTTTTCACTTCCATGCTCACCTCCTTGTTTCTTATCACTGCTTTCAACGAACCAGCAACCTTCCTTCCATGCTGCATCCTTTCAAGCACTTCACCCTCCAGACTTCCATCCTTACTCATCACACTACTCAAGTACTTAAATGCACTCACATTCTCCATATCCTTCCCATCCAATCTCAATGTACATTCGCTGACTTCTCTTCTCTCGAAGACCATCACTTTACTCCTCCCTACATACACTTTCAGATTCCGCTTCTTACACACACTCCCAAACTCGTCTACCAAGCCTTGGAGCTCCCCTTCGTCTTCACTCAACAACACAGTATCATCTGCAAACAACAGTACAGGGAGTTTCCAAACACTGCCCTCTCTCACTAGGGCCGCTCCAACATCCACTGCCCGACCTTGTATCCCTTTTATAACCATAACCCCATCCATAAACAGCTTGAACAACCATGGAGACATAACACATCCTTGTTTCAATCCAACCTTCAAATGGAAAAAGTCACTCATTTTGCCATCCACACACACAGCAGCCTGAGAACCCTCATACATACTCTTCACTGCCTTCAACAACTTCCCATCTACTCCATATATTCTTAATACTTTCCACAATCCTTGTCTATCTACCATGTCATATGCTTTCTCCATATCCATGAAGGCTGCATACACCTTCTTGCCCTTCTCTAGAAACTTTCCCACTAAAGATCTAAGGATGAATATCTGGTCTATACAACCTCTTCCCTTCCTAAAACCTCCCTGTTCTTCTCCAAATAATTCCTCTGTTATTTCCCTAACTCTGTCAATAAGTATCCTACCTTGTACTTTTCCTGTTACACTAAGAAGGCAAATGCCCTTATGATTACCACACACTGCTTTTTCCCCTTTTCCTTTGTACTGGGGAATAATTATACCTGACTTCCAATCCTCCGGGACTCTACCTTCCTCCCAGGCCAATCTGCACATCTTCCACATCCATTCTGTTGCTATCTCTCCTCCATGCTTCAGCATTTCACCACACACTCCATCAATTCCTGGGGCTTTCCCCATTTTAACTTTCTTCATTGCTTCCACCACTTCCATCCTACTGATTTCTTCCTCTCTTCTCACAACTCTCCTTCTCCCAGCCATTCCCCAGCCACTTATACTTGCATTTCTTTCATTCTCTATATTCAACAGTTCATTAAGGTGTTCTCTCCATCTGTTTACTTTTTCTCCCTTTTCCACTAGTAATAAACTCCCTGCACTGTTGTTTGCAGATGATACTGTGTTGTTGAGCGAAGACGAAAGGGAACTGCAAGGCTTGGTAGATGAGTTTGGGAGTGTGTGTAAGAAACGGAATTAAAGGTGAATATAGGGAGGAGTAAAGTGATGGACTTTGAGAGAAGTCAAGCCAGTGAATGTACAGTGAGATTGGATGGGAAGGATATGGAGAATGTGAGTGAATTTAAGTACTTGGGCAGTGTGATGAGTAAGGATGGAAGTCTGGAGGGTGAAGTGCTCGAAAGGGTGCAGCAGGGAAGGAAGGTTGCTGGTTCGTTGAAAGCAGTGATAAGAAACAGGGAGGTGAGCATGGAAGTGAAAAAGTTGTTACATGACAGTATTGTGATACCAACTCTGACACATGGACGTGAAGCTTGGACCCTGTTGGAAGGACGGAAGTCAAGAGTGAGAGCAGTGGAAATGAGTTATTTGAGAGGAGCATGTGGAATCACATGGAGAGACAGACTAACAAATGAGGAAGTGAAGGAGCATTGTGGTGTGGTTGAGGACGTGATGGGAAGCGTTAGGAGAAACACGTTAAGGTGGTTTGGGAACGCGGAGAGGATGGAGAGTGAAAGACTGACGAGGAGAGTGTATGTGAGTGAGGTGGAGGGGGCGAGAGGAAGGGGGAGGCCGAGGATGAGATGGAGGGATGGAGTGGAGAGGTATATGAGAGAGGGGGGTGTGAGTTGGGAGTGTGGTAATGAAATGGCAGGGGACAGAGTGACATGGAGGCGCTTTTGTTTGTGGCCACCCCGTGCGGGATTGAGGCGTCTGGCAATAGATAGATAGACAGATAGATAGAATCTACCATTTTTATCTTTTAAACCCCAACTAACTTCATTGGCACCCTGTCTAACTCTCTTTACCTCATTCCA
This sequence comes from Birgus latro, assembly GCA_018397915.1. Classification (NCBI taxonomy): domain Eukaryota; kingdom Metazoa; phylum Arthropoda; class Malacostraca; order Decapoda; family Coenobitidae; genus Birgus; species Birgus latro. Next base: position 19,233 of record JAGKTI010005962.1, read on the forward strand.
GAACATTTTCTTACATTCCCTCCACTTTGCACTCAAATTCCTCATCCACTCTCTTCTTACTCTCTCTTACCAAACTTTTCACCTCTCTCGTCCTATTTACATATAACTCTCTCTTCCATCTCTAAACTTCATCGATGCCCCTGTTGCTCATTCATTCATTATACGCTTTCTTCTTTTGTGCCACAGCCTCTCTCACCTCTTCAGTCCACCATGCTGTTCCCTGAACCCCCTTTCGTCTTTTCTTTACCCCACACACCACCTCACATGCTGCACAGATTTCTTCTGTGCATAACTTGCACACACCTTCCACATCCCCCATCTGCTCCAATCTATATTTACCCAATCGCTCCTCCACTTCCCTTTTGTATTCAGTCTTTATTCCATCCTCTTGTAACTTTTCTACCCTCCTTGTAAGAACTAGTTCCTCCTGTCCTTCCCTTCTTCTCTTCCTCCATTTTGTTTGGACTCTGATTGTGACTGCCACCATGTGGTGATCAGAAAGTCCACTTCTCCAACCTCTATATACTCTTCCATCCATTACACACCTTCTCATCCTTTCATTCACACACACATAGTCAATCATTGCCATCCATTCATTCAGTTCACCATCCACCCTTCTCATCACTAGCCATATATACCTATGGATCATTTTGTGCCTGAAGAAGGTATTAGCTATCACCAACCCACTCCCGACACAAATGTCCACTAAAGCACTACCATTCTCATCCATCTCTGCAGGCACATCCCACTCACCAACTACTCCATCCACCTTCACATTCCCTACTTTTCCATTCATATTTCCAATCAGAAACACTCTCTCATTCCTTTCAAACTTTTACATGCATGCCTCCACATTTGTCCAGAACTCTTCTCTCACTCTACTTACACGATCTTGCGTTGGCACATACACGCACACAATCGCCCACATTTGTAATCCAACTTTCACTCTTACCCACACAATCCTTGACCCAACTGATCCATACTCTCTTGTATTCTCCTTCCATCTGTTACTCACAGCAATACCCAATCCTTCTTTTGTCCTCTCATTCTAACCTACTCCCATGCATATACCCCATCCATACTCCCATTCTCTCACACTCTCACCTCTCCATTTAGTTTCATATAGTCCATATATATCCACTTTTGCACCCTCAAGCACCTGCACAATCTCTCTCTCTCTTTCATCTCATCATTCATACCCCTCACATTCCAGGTTGCAATCCGTAACAACTCCTTTGTACAGACCTTTGTCGTCAACTTTTGGTCAGTCCTGGTCCGAGGCTTCTTGTTTGTATTTTTAGTTAGTTGTTTTACAGGGTGGAGCACTAACCCACCATCAACCCTTTTAGTCGCCTCTTACGGCAAGCAGGGATATACATATAAACAGTAGGAGTGGAAAGTATTGACGTTTTTTTGCTGACATCATTCTTTTTCACGTTAAGTGAAGTAGGGTCAATACTACCCTCCCCTGTGATGCGAAATGAGCTGACGCTTTTTCAACGGGAGCTGGCAACCCTGCTTGATAGGTTTGGTACCACAGGAGCAGGCTCAGTAATGTTTGGGCAGCCACAGGAGGAGGATTGTCTCTGTGTGTGATGCACCACGATGGCATGTTTTGACTCAAATAACACAGTTATTCGGTTACCTACCACATTCTCATCATGCCTAAAGTAACCACAAGCAAGGAGAAACGTGTGGAAGGGATTACTTTATACAAAGCTGGCCACAAACTCCCATTTATTGCAAATCAGATGGTGTTAGACTGAGGACAGTGCAGAGACTGGTGAAGCGGTTCAAGGACAGTGGGGAGGCCATTCCTCCCACTCCACTTCCCAAGCCTGGGAGACCTCGTAAGACAACCTTCAGGACCCGTCAGCTGATCTCAAGGCAAGTTAGCAAGGATCCAAGGCTAACAGCACGGGATTTAAAAGAAAAGAACCCACAGTTGCTGGCAGATGTGTCTGTCAGAAGTGTGCAGCAGCTGTTGCATGACGATCTGGGCTACAGGAGTTTTTGTGCTCGTAAAAAACCACTGCTAACTGCACTTCAGAAGAAAAAGAGAGTAAATTTTTGTAAGAAATATCTTGCCTGGAGTGAGGAGCAATGGAAAACTGTGCTTTGGAGTGATGAGTCAACATTTACTGTCACTGGTACCCCTTCATCACGAGTGTACCGCAAACCAGGCAGTGACCCCCTGGATCCTAAGTACACTTCCAAGTTTGTTAAATACCCAGCCTCACTCATGGCTTGGGGCTGCTTTACATATTATGGTGTTGGTAGGTTGGTAATTCTACCTGCAAATGAAAAAGTGAACCAGAACAATTATTTGGAGCTCTTATGTGATGTTTTAAGTGACTCTTTTGATAAAACCAAGGCAAGAGTATTTATGCAAGATTCTGCCCCTGCACATGTTGCAAAGTCAGTGAAACAGTGGCTAACAGACTGTGAGGTTCCCTTTATTCGAGATTGGCCCGGAAACAGCCCAGATATCAATCCCATTGAGAATTTATGGGCGCACATGAAGCGGCAGCTGCGTAGTATGGACACATCATCTTTGCCTAAACTTGAGGCTGCAGCTATGGAGCAGTTTTAGTCCGTCTGTTCTGCAAAACTACGCCATCAGTCTCCCCAGACGCCTTAAGAAGATAATAAAGGTGAAGGGGAATGCCAGTAAATACTAAATTCAATGGTGAGTGTTAATTTATTTGTTTCTCCTTGCTAACCACAAGAATGTTTTCTTTTTTTAAGATGGCGTCAACACTTTCCGCGCCTACTGTATATATATATATATATATATATATATATATATATATAT
>JAGKTI010005962.1:30834-42624 GCA_018397915.1 Birgus latro
TATATATATAATATATACAGTACATATACAGTATATATAAAACGGTAATTCCTCAATTATCCGGACGCTCCGCATCTGGTCATGCTCCGTATGCAGACGTTAGACTTTGGCTGTATTAGGTCCGTATCTGGAGATATTTGTCTGTAACCGGACATAAAAGTTCAGGCACTGGCGGCCTGCCGGCCTACAGAGTATACATATAAAAAAAGGTCCACTGGGTGGCTCGCCGGCTCTCCGTCCATGCTTGGGTAACTGACCATAACCAACATGCAGACCAAACAAGACTATCCGACTCCCTACCGAATGGTCGAAATCCCCAGCCACCCCAATCACTGGAAACATACCGGCACCAGGAGAGGAAAACAGAGCATAATCCACAAGGTGAGCGAGAATGGCTGTCCCTACCGAATGCTCGAAATCCCCGTCACCCTAGCTGGCCGGCAGGCCTACAAAGTCAAAAAAGCCCGTTGGGTGACTCACCAGCCTCTCTGTCCACACGCAGGTAACAGACCATTACACACAAGCAGAACAAATAAGACTGTCCAGCTCACTACCGAATGGTTGAAATACTCTGGCCACCCCGTTCACCACAAACATACCAGCAGCAAGTGAGGAAAATAGACCGTAACCCACAAGCTGAGCAAGAATGGCTGTCAGGCTCCCTACCAAATGGTCGAACTCCCCCAGTCACCCCAATCACTGATAACATTCTGGCAGCAGGGCAGGAAAACAGACCATAACCCCCAAGCTGAGTAAGGATGGTTGTCCAGCTCCCTACCGAATGGTCGAAATCCCCTGGCTGCCCGGATTAGTCAGAAACTCCCAGCAATGCACAACCATCCGCCTCCTTACCGAATGGTCAAAGTCACATCACCGTCTGCATTACTCAGAGACTCCTTAGGCCCATGATGTACGGGGACCCAGTGTTTGCCACGCTGCAACATTTGCCTAGGCGAGCAAAAAGGACCCTTGCACTTGTAGGTCAGTGTGCCGCTTTTTGCTTGCATGCTCAGAGCCAAGTGTGCGTAGAGACATGGCAATCCCAGCGCTACCGCATCTCAGTTCCTGCCTTTGTCTCTCCACGTGTGGACATGCTCGGCCAAGGTTAAACAATGACAGGTTTCACTGCTGCATTTGTGGTGGTGCCCTACCTTCAACAGGCCTTAATCCTCCTCTGTGGTGTTCTTGTGTGTGTGACAATGGCCCCACCACCGACCGAGAAAAACAAGAGGAGGGTTTTGACTCCGGAGAAGATGCATGAGATACTGGGAAAGGTTGACATGGGATGGTCAACTTCATGCATTATGCATAAATATGACTTGGCCCATTCAACCTTGGTTGATATCATGAAATCAGGGGACAAGCTAACATAGTACGGACAAGACTATGGCGATATCACTTGAAAACGTGACACAAACGTGATGTCCCAGCCCCGCCATGCCAGCATTGACCAGTCGACTTTGGTTTGGTTCTGCAAGCAAAGGGGTGCTGGCGTGCTTGTATGTGAGACCAGTGTGCTTGTACGAGGGGCCGAGTTGAAGGCTGCAGGCAGGAAGTTTGCACGCCTGCACAAAATGCACGACTTCAAGGCATTCGAGGGTTGGCTCTTCCGGTTCAAACTTCGGCATGGACTTACTGGCCGTAAGGCACATGGCGGCTTTGGGCGTGGCAGTGGAGGATGTTGAGCCATTTCGCCAGAAAGTGCAGCACCTGATCGAGGAGGGCCTTGCTCTTGGTCAAGTGTACAATGCTGACAAAACTGGCCAGTTATGCCACTCCTTGCCTACCAACACCCTGGCAGAAGAGATGGAGAAGACTGTGCCTGGTCAGAAGTTGTCAAAACAATGTGTCTCAGTGTTGTGCTGTGCCAATGCTAATGGGATGCACCACCACAAACACATTACTGTTTCACGTGCAAAACAGCTGTCGGTTGATGGATAGCCTGCCTGACGTGTGGTACCAGTCTGTGATGGCCTGGTTTACCACAAAGATCTTCAGAGATTGGTTCCACAAACACTTTGTCACAGGGATTATCCGTTATCAAACAGAGGAACCTGGTATCTCTCGCTGCCAGGTGAAGGCTCTCCTGATCCTCGACAATGCTCCTGCGCATCTGTCGGAGAAGGATTTGGTTCCTGATAATGGTCGTGTTTCTGCCACTTAATACAACTACTCTCATGGTGTTATTGTGGCAGCCAAGAGACTGTACCGTTGGAGGTCCCTCGACAAAGTGATGGTGATGCTTGAGGACGAGGAAGGGGTCGACACACCTAGGAAGCAGACCTTGGAGGATCTGCGGCGATAAGTCAAGTCTGCAGTGTTCAACTGGGCCAACTCATAGAAGGATAAATCCATCAAAACCCTGGAAAGTGGCTGGTCGTCTCCTTCAGGGATGCGAGGCCGTGCATGACTTTGAAGGATTTGACGTGCACAATTTCCACCTTTAGCTCCAAAATGCAGGAAAGGATGTGGACGTCGATGACAGCGGTAATCCAGTTTTTTTTTTTTTTTTTTTTTTCTCCGACTCTGGGCATAGGCTTTACAGCCAGCTATCAAGGCCCAGCCGTCCTCCTACATACCATACACCTCTACATGTCACCACTTCGGCGCTAACACCCACCGTCCATATTGAATACATGCTAGGGCTGTCTCATACAGGACTGGTGTATTGGTATTAGCGGGGTTATTTTTACGACATGTCGGCGGGTCTTCTGGTAGATCAGTAAAGCCTGATTTAATGAAATTCAAATCCTTAAACTGTTCCCTGCCCCAGCGAGGATTCGAACCTGGGTCCCTCGGGACTGCAAGCCAACTCTCTACCAATCGAGCTACCGCCTCATATGTTGTCTGATGAAGAGATTGACGCTGCTGTCTCTGCGGGGCTGACAAGTGAAAAGCAACGCCCTAACTCTGGCCACCCCACCACTCCCTCGTCTTGGTGCGCTACAGGCTGGCATTAAGCAGGTGCTCAAATATGCTAAGTACCCTCACTGTGACAGAGAGTTGATGCCACTCAAGCTGGCGGTGGATCTGCGGGCAGTCAGGGATGCTGTCCATCCTCCAACAAAATCACCACACCTATTGTCAGATGAAGATCGACCCCTTCTTCAAGCCCGACACCTCTACAAGTGCCAGCCCCTTCTCCCCACCACCACAACCCTCTTGGACCCACAACAAAGCACATCAACAGCCACTGAGTAGCTATTAGACGTAAGCTTGCGGCTATCTCCAGAGTCTTGAGGTGGGCAAGGCTCCATCACCTTCCTGCATGCATTGGACACATCCAAAATATTCCAGAGCTTTCTTACATTACATAGCACTCTAAATGCTTTAGCATACAAGCTGAAATTAAATATGACTATTACATAATCATCTAAATAAAACATTACAGAGAATGAAAAGAAGGCGGAGGAAAGATTTAAGAAGTGGAGAGATGGTATGGGGTACAAGGGCTTAAGGGTAAATGCAGATAAAACAAAAGTGATGATATCTAGGGTTGGTGGCAGTACAATCAGAGGAGAGGGAGAGTGGCCATGTGCAGTTTGCCACAAGGGTATGGGAAGTAATTCCATTTTGTGTAGTGTTTGTGATAAATGGGTGCACAAGAGATGTAGTGGTATTAGAGGTAGACTGCGAGATGATGCTGATTTCATGTGTGCGGTGTGTCGGGGAGAGCAGGTGGAGATTGTTAGGCGTGAAAGGAATGAACTTGCTGTGAGTCTCTTGAGTGTGTGGAGGAGTTTAGTTATTTGGGAGACATGTTATGTGCCGGAGGTAGGACTGGAGTTAGCTTGGTTGTTAGGGTGAGAAGTGATTGGAAGAAGTTCAGGGAGCTGTTGCCTCTCCTGACATTGAGGGGACTCTCCTTACGTGCTAAGGGGTCTTTGTATGCAGCATGTGTTTGGAGTGTGATGCTGTATGGTAGTGAGACCTGGGCAGTAAAGGAAGAGGATATTCGTAGGTTTAAACGTACAGAAATGTCAATGATTAGGTGGCTGTGCAGTGCGTCCCTGCGTGCAAGGCCTGGGGGGGCTGGGTTTATGATGGAAGAGTTGAGAGGTAGGATGGGACTGGAGTGTATTGGTGGTGTGATCAGGAGAGGTAGGCTGAGGTGGTTTGGACATGTGGAGAGGATGGGGGATGATAATTGGGTACAGAGGGTGAGAAGTGTTAATACGGGGGGAGGGGTTGGGAGGGGTAGACCGAGAAAGACATGGGACAAGGTCATTAAGTGTAACTTAAGGGTTAAGGGACTGAACAGGGAGGCTGCCAAAGATCGAGCATCATGGAGAGCCGCCATTAGGTGACCAAGGCCGACGCATGCAAGCATGTTGGAGCCTTCAAAAACGAAACGAAACGAAGGTATAATTCTGCAAAAAACCTACACTCACAACAGCAGGCTATCTGGCAACTCTGACTTGTAACTGAAAATGGGAGATTCACTGGGAACCTTCCAATACCACCCAGCTAACATTCCTGCAACCTAACACTACCCCCTCCCTAATCTTTTTGTTGTCCTGACAAAACTACACAACACTGTATTTACAAACATAATCCTTAATCAAAACTAAATATTTAGTTATACACAAAAGAGTCCTCCAACTAATCAGGACCTCTACTATGCTGTTTGTGACGATGTCCTAGCTCCTCCACACAGTCCACTCCTCCAAGAATAACTTAGTCCTCTTCCTGATTCACTTCTTTCCTACAGAAACTGTCACCACCCTTGTGTGCTTCAGCTCCTTGGTCCTCCTCAACATTATCGGCTGTGGGTGTGAACGATTCCTCTGGGACATCCCATCTGTACTGTTCTGGCCCATGGTACTGCCATAGATGATTCACGGGTACCACCTTTGGGCGAGACTTCCTGCCTCCCTGAATCTGGTATGTTACATCTGACAGGCCGTACATCATAGCGTAGGGCCCATCCCATGGGCTCTGCAGCTTCGGTGACTGTCCCTTCTTCTGCTGAGGATTGTATAACCAAATCTTTGTTACCATTCTTGAAGCTCACCTCACTTGCCATGGCATCATACAAGCACTTCATTACTTCACCTGACTTCAAGGCTCCTTGAACTTGATGATGTACCTCAGCCAGTCTTTCCTGAAGAGGCTTCACATGGCTGGAGGTTGTCAGAAGGCAGCTCTTCACCAGGTGGTCCTCCCATTAACAGATCAACTGGCAATTGAAACTCATGGCCCAGCATCAGTTTTGCAAGGGTGTAGCCGGTAGACTAATGGGATGCAAACCGATAGCAACGCAGGTAATTTCTGGTCCCATTCCACCTGTCCCTCTACAACAGAGGTTCTTAACCTGGGGGGTGCACACCCCTAGGGGGACATGAGTAAATTCCAGGGGGGGCATGAGCCCGGGAGAAAAAGTAGGAATTTCTCTAATTATATTTTTAACTCTCTTAACAAGAGCATGGCCAATATCAAGATGACATGAAAGAAATACAAAACATGTTTGGACAGCTTTATTAACTATGAGAAGTAGCAATACTTCTAGATTCACAGCAGAAGGCAGATCTCCATGACAAGTTCCAGTCTGAAGGCTTTCTTCTATCTGTAGCTTACCTGGTGGACATTTTTGAAGCACTGAATGCAATCAATCTTAAACTACAAAGGAAAACATCAACATCATCAAGCACTACAACACCATTTGAGCCTTCAAAGCCAAACTCGACCTCTGGAAATGTCGAATTCAGGATGGAAATACAGCCAGTTTTAGTAACATGGATTCAGTTTTCATTCACAGTTACCTTGGCTCTGAGTTAAAAAAAAAATAATAATAATCATTCGTCTGATTGACTTGAAAGCAGAATTAATCAGATACTTCCCAGATATAGATGAGGAGCGTGAAGCCTGGAAATTCATCAGGAACCCATTTCAATGTGAGGTAGCTGATGTTTCGGATGAAGTGCAAGAGTATTTTATTGAGTTAAAGTTCAACTCCTCAGCTGAGGAGGACTTCAAAGAATTGGATCTTGAGACGTTCTGGGTCAAGTGTTTACCCTCCGATCTCACATCAAGCTCTTCGGATTCTGGCAATGTTTGGATCCACGTATCTTTATGAAGCCGCATTTTCCATGCTCGTTGCTGTCAAGACCAAGTATAGAAACCGGCTGAAAGTTGAAGGAGACTTACACTGTGAACCCTCTGGCATTCGACCACGCATTCAAGATCTGGTAGCTAAGAAGCAGTGTCAAGTATTTCATTAAATTAGTAAGAAGGTAACCTCTTTAAATATGATGGGTATATTGTTCGCACGGAATTCATGCTCAGTAAGACTAAAAACACCAATTTTTTCAGTTTTTCCTTAAAATCTGGGAGGGAATTTTATCAGTTTGGTTGAAGACGCCAGAGGGGTGTGGAGGGAAGGACCAACTGCTAGAGGGGGCATGGTAGTAAAAAAGTTAAGAACCTCTGCTCTACACAGTACTTGGCCAGTTCTTGTCCCAGGGTCCAGTTGAATTTCTCCTCCATCCCATCTGACTGTGACCTTAGTAGGGTCGTCCAGATCTTCTTGATTCCCAATAACTTGAGCACTCGCAGAACATGACAGACTTGAAGTTTCTACCCTGGTCTGAATGTAGCTCTTGTGGTATCCCAAAACAACAGAAGAACTGGTCAACCAACACCTGAGCAACAGTTGCAGCTTCTTGATCGGGATGCATAGGTTTCTGGCCACTTTGTGAAATAGACCATGGCAACAAATATGTATCAGTTTCCTTTTTCAGTGAGTGGCAGAGGTCCAGCAATGTCCCCCACAACTCAATCCACTGGTGCACCCACCTGGTACAGCTGAAGAGGGATGCAACCATGTTTCTTGGGTCCCTTCTTAGCACAGCATACATCACAGGCCCGACACCACTCTTAAACATCCTGATGCATCCCAGTCCAGCAGAACCTCTGTTGCAACTGACTTACAGTTTTCTTCATTCCTAAATGCCCACTACTGATCCAGTTATGAGACTCTTCTAAGACCTCAGACCTTGTTTTCTTAAAAACCACCAGTTACCAATACTTGCTGAGATCATAGGGTGTCTCCCACTGATGCTTCAGTAGTCTGTTGTTCAAAAGAAAAGGTTCCACTGACTACAGCAGCTTTTAGTTGCATGGCTGAGCCTGGAAACCTCTTCCCAAGATGGTCACACTGTACTTCACTGCAGCCACTCTAGCACTGGTTGTAAATCTGTATTTTCCATCTGCATCCTCTTCAGGTCTTGCTGAAACTGGCCCTGTCACTGAAGTACGGCTGCACTTCTTGATATGATTTTCCTTCCTTACTACACTGCTTGCAAACTGGGTCACATGGCCGACGACTCAGGCTGTCAGCATTGCCATGTACCCGGCCAGGACGGTGCTGCACCTCATGGTTATGCTGGCCCAGCTTCAAGAGCCAGCATGCCAGTTGTCCTTCTTGATTCTTTAATGCCTTCAGCCACTTGAGTGCTGCTTGGTCAGTCCTGATGAAGAAGCAGGACCCATACAAGTAGGGATGGAAGAAGTCAAGGCTCTTCATCGCTGCCATGAGCTCCTTACGGGTCACACAGTGGTTCCACTCCAGTGGGCTTTAATAGGCTACCACATACTCTCTGTCATCCTTCTTCTGTGACAGGACTCCACCAATGCTATGGTCATTAGTGTCACAGTCCAGGACGAATGGCTGACTCTGAGCGAGGTACGGCAACACTGGAGAGATTGCGTTCTAGGTCACTGCAGTCCACATAAAGTTCGGTCTCTTTCTTAACAACTTGCGCAGAGGTGCAGCTATTGTTGCAAAATCCTTGACAAAATGCCAGTAGTAGGTACATAAACCCAGGAAACTCCGTAGCTCCTTCACACAAGTTCGAACTAGCCAGTTTTTCACAGCTGCCACCTTCTCTGGATCATTACGGACAAAGCCCTCACCTACAGTGTGTCCCAAGTACTTAACTTCCTACTGGAGCAAGTAACACCTCTTAGGGTTCAGCTTGGGGTGCACTGCTCGAATCCTAATGAACATCTCTGACAACCTCTCCAATTCCTGGTTGAAACCCCGCCCAAATACAACTACACCATCAAGATAGATGAGAGCTCTCTGCCAGTGCAGTCCTTCCAGTACTCTATCCATGAAGTGCACCAAAGTAGCCAGGCCATTGCATAGGCCAAAAGGCATCACTTAGAACTGCCATAAACCCCACCCATAGAAAAAAGGCTGTTTTCTCCTTGTCCTTCTCTGCAACCCTGACCTGGTGATATCTTGCTTTCATGTCTAGCGTGGAGAACCACTTGGCACCTGACAGGATATCAAGTGTGTCCTTTTTTTTTTTTTTTTTTTTAATGCAAGAAAGAAGGAACCGAAGACCAGGAGCCTGCAAACATTCCTTCCGAGAAAAAAGACAAAAACAATACGACAAATACATAAATTCAAGATCTGTTCTTTCGAGATGTCTGGAAACACTACATTTGAAAGACTGGAGATCATAAGAAGTAGGAAATACAGACAGAGAGAGACAGTTCCAGAAACGAATGCATAAATGAAGGAATGGAAGTAATGGATAACTCTTCATTAGGGAGTTGGACGGAAAATGGATGACAGTCAGTATGGGTTCCGTCAGGGACCCTCCACTGGCGATCTTCTCACCTACCTTTCAGATCCTCCTTTCGGGACTTTGGTGAAAGCTTTGCCACTGCGCTTGACATCTCAAAGGCTTTTGATCGAGTCTGGCATAAATCTTTATTTCCAATCTGCCCTCTTACAGTGTCTATCCTTCCATCTGTGCCTTCATCTCCAGCTTCCTTTCTGGTCGTTCTATAGCTGCTGTTGTAGGCGGCCACCGTCCTATCACCAACTCTCTTCCTTTTATTCATCAATGACCTTCTAAGCTGTACATCTAACCCTATCCACTCATACGCTGATGATTCCACCCTTCACCTTTCCATTCGGTTCCCGCAACACCCATCTCAGCAGTTACTTCAACAAACAAGGGATGAGACTATGGCACACCTAATGTCTGACTTGGCTCGTATCTCTGACTGGGATAAAGATAATCTTGTTGTTTTTAATGCATCAAAGACTCAGTTCTTGCAACTATCAACCTGACAAAACCTTCCACAGGAGTACCCACTGATGTTTAATAATGTCCAGCTCATTCCTACATCATCCTTGAACATGCTTGGGGTTTCATTCACTCGGGATTTATCTTGAAAGAACACATTACGTCTCTTGTGAAATCTGCTTCCAAGACATTAGGTGTGCTAAGCCGACTCCGAACCTTCTTTACCCCTACACAGATGTTGACTTTATACACGGGTTTTGTTTGCCCGTTTGGAGTACAACTCTCATGTGTGGGGAGGATCCCCACATACAGCCCTACTCTATAGGGTGGAGTCAAAGGCTTTTCGTCTCATTAACTCTTCTCCTCTTACTAGCTCCCTTCAACCTCTGTCTCTTCGCCGCACTGTTGCATCTTTATCTCTTTTCTATCGCTACTTCAATGGCCACTGTTCCTCTGAACTGTCTGCTTGCATCCCTCCACCCCTATGACGGGCACATAGTACCCGTTTAGCAACAACCTCTCATCCCTTCTCTGTCCAACTCTCTAATGCAAGAGTTAACCGTTACTCCCAGTCCTTCATTTATGCAACTGGTCAACTCTGGAACTGTCTTCCTCTGTCTGTATTTCCTGCTTCCTATAATCTTCTGTCTTTCAAACGCAGCGTGTCCAGGCATCTCAAAATGAACGGATCTTGAATTTGGCTCTCTTTTGTGCTGTTTTTGTTTATTCTTGGAAGGAATGGTTTGCAGGCCCATGGCCTTTGGTTCCTTCTTCCTTGCATTAAAAAAAAAAAAAAAAAAAAAAAAAGTTCAGTAGAGCACTGAAGTAGTGACAGAAAAGAGATAAAGATGCAACAGTGTGGTGAAGACACAGAGATTGAAGGGAGCCAGTAAGAGGAGGAGAGTTAATGAGACGAGAAGCCTTTGACTCCACCCTGTTGAGAAGAGCCGTATGAGGGAAGCCTCCACACACGAGATTTGTGCTCTACACAGGGGTGCATAAAACCCATGTATAAAGTCAACAACTGTGAAGGGACAAAGAGGGTACGGAGACGGCTTTGCACACCTAATCTCTTGGAAGCAGATTTTACAAGAGGTTTTAGTGGTAGGTGGGGGAGCCCAGCATCCACTCACTCAATGTAGTGCTGCTCTCAGGTGACTGTCCTTTCCTCTCTTCCTTCCTTCTTTCCTCTTCCTTCTGTCTACGAGTGACTCTACTGAGCGACAAGCTAAATCGTTTCCTGTACACCAGGAAACTATTTACTGCTCTGGGTTGTAACCATATAACCAAACTTTGATGCCTGGTGATTTAGTGGGAAATTAAGGCACTCCAATCGGATTAAGCCTATGTAGGTTTATATCCAAGGTGTAGTTGGGGCTTATTGCTCACATAAAGCCACTCAGGGATGTGTGAAGCTGGTCATCCTCATCTTAAATATAACGACCAACTTGCCTAGCCCCGAGCTCCTATGCTCCTCATGGGGCAACACATGATTAGAGGATGTAAGTATGTAAATAATATGATCTTTCCAAGATATATCCTGAGAGAATGAAACTCCAAGAATGTTTAAAGATGATGCAGGAATGAGCTGGATATTGTTAAAAATTAAAGGGTATTCTTGTTGAAGACTGTGTCAGGTTGACAGATGTAAGAACTGAGTTTTGGATGCATTAATTTCTTTAGTGGTAGGGGGGGGCACTCACCATCCACTAACCTGCTCTCGGGTGTCTGCCTTTTCCTCTCCTCCATCCTTCTTTTCTTCCATCCTCTTCTGTCTTTCCTTCCTTCATTCTTTCCTCATCCTTCTGTCTACAGGTGACTTTACTCTCCCTCTTCTGTCTTTCTTTCCTTCATTCTTTCCTCTTCCTTCTGCCTGTGGGTGACAAGCCAAACGGTTTCCTGTACACCCAGAAATCATTTATTAAGCTGGGTGGTAACCATATAACCAAATTTTGGCACCTGGTGGTTTAGTGGGTAATTACAGTGCTCCAATCGGATTGAGCCAGTGAAGGTTTCTATCTAAGGGATGGATGGGGATTATTGCTCAAGTAACGCCACTCATGGATGAGTGAGGTTGGTCGCTCTCATCTTAAATGTCAGGACCAACTTGCCTAGCCCCAGGCTCCTACGCTCCTCATGGGGCAACGTAGGATTAGATACTGAATGAATCAAAAGAAACAAGGTTATTTTTATCCCAGTCAGAGATATGAGCCAAGTCATACTTTAGGTGTGCCATTGTCTCATCCCTTGTTTGTCGAAGTAATTGCTGAGAGGGATGTTACGGGAAGCGAATCGAAAGGTGAAGAGTGGAGTCGTCGGTGCACAAGCGGATAGGGTTAGATGTGCAGCTTAGAGGGTCACTGATGAATAAAAGAGACATTGAGACAGAACAGGGCCCTGAGGAACACCAATAGTAATACCTCTAGGAGAAGAACAGTAGCTGTCTACAACAGCACCTACAGAACACGCAGAAAGGAAGCAATAGAAGAAGGCACAGATAGAAGGATAAATACCATAAGAGGGTAGTTTGAAAATTAAAGATTTATGTCAGACTCCACTGAAAGCCTTTGATATCCTAAATGTAATGACAAAGCTTTCACCACAGTACCAAAAGAAGGATGACCAGTGTCTGAAAGTAGGTGAAAAGATCGCTAGTGGAGTGTCCTCGGTGGAACCCATATTGACGATCAGAAAGAAGGTTGCGGTAGGAAAAATGCTTTAAAATTAGTAAAAGAATATAAGTGGC